>KK112648.1:90022-132511 GCA_000611955.2 Stegodyphus mimosarum
TATTATACAAAAATAGTTAATACATTTTATCATAAAATTACACATATATAGTAAATTAATTGATCAATATTTTTACCATTAAATAAATGCATAAATTAAATGAAATGCAATCAAAGAGTTTATTATAAATTATGATCAGCTTATTTTCACAGATTACTTAAAAGTAATTCTCTGTTTCCTTAATTCTATGCTCTGTGACTCCATGCTTGAAACGCAGTGAAAAAAAAAAAGAAAACCTGAAAAGTTTCAGATTTTAAATTACTTCCAAAGGGGCATCTTTTTAAAATTTTGTGTGTTACTTTCATTTATCAAATATCATGTTCTTCGCACTTAAACCATAAAATTCAGTTCAAGAGCAATATTGCAAAATATTTTTAAATTGAGCATATCCTGAGAATTTTCAATACACAGTCTCACGCACTGGAGATAAAAATGTTTTTTCTGTGCAACGTTGCCATTGCTCGCTTTGAAATCCTTGAGTTTGTTAATCAAAAATTCATTATAGTTTTACAAAATACAAAATCAATAATAAAAAAAATTCCAAATTTCAAATTTGTGCTTCCACATGCCCATATCCGCAGTAGGATTACATCATTCAAAATTCAATGGCGCTAGGTACCATCGTTTTGTCACAATGCGAGAAACGTACATACATTTATGCAGATTCTTCATTACTTAATTTCTTCAACTATAATACAGGGTGGTAATATAATATTTGGTGGCAACAGTTTGAAAAGTGAAACAGACATTCAGAGTGATTCAATGCAAAATCGCAAAATGAAAACAATAGTCCTTCAGGGACAAAGCTCCTTTGGACTAAAAAGAATGGAAAAATTCCTTACTATATGATTAATAGGTGTTCATCCACCCACCCTTTTTTGCGAATAACTCTGTCCAAAAGGCATTTGCATGTTGTGCTCATGGTCATGGTTGCCACAGTTAAACAATATTACTAAACATAAAAATATTATAAGAGCATCAGAAATAGAATACTAAAAACCAAAATATCTCTGATATTAAAAGAAATATATAAATTCATTATTACTTCATTTAAAAATATTTATTAGAAATTGATGGCTTTGAACATAATTTCCTTACAGACCAATCCTAGATATATACTTACAGTTAAAAAGCTAGATAATTTTATGAGAATAATTTTTATCCTTGAAGAAAGAACAGTTTTCAGAAAACAAAAAACTATTCATTAAGCATCTTGAAAAGAAAGCATATTTAAGCATATTAAGAACCTTATCTTTTTGCATAAAAAGCACAAATTTTGTACTTTTATGCACAAAATTCGTAGAGATATTAGCAAATAAATTTAATTAGATCACTTTCTAACACATAATTGAATAAGAAGACAAAAAGAGGCTATGGGACAAAGGTCAAATTTTACAGAAGCAAAAAAAAAAAAAAAAAAAAACAACAAAAAAAAAAAAAAAAAGATCAATATAACTAAGATCCATGTAATTCAGTGTTTTTCAAATACCTTCTGACATTCTTATGAGGAATGGGATTGTTTACTGTTGCTTCTGTAAACTTTGAGTTTTGTCACATAGCCCCTTTTTACATCTTGCAATTCAATTTCAACACAAATCTAACATTCTTCTAAAATTTTCCCTAAACTTTAGGGAAAAATTTTAAAGCGAAAGCCATTCCTATAGTAAACAATAGTTCTGTAATGAACAGAACAAGAACTAGTAATAGTAACTTTTATAGCAGGCCTTGAGAAAATGTTAATTGTTTATATTTCACTAGGTATTTTTCTTTCACGTTTATCTTACAAATGCTTAGTGATCATTTTACTATAATTAGACTTGACGATTAGTGGGCACCATATAAAAAATTAAATTATACATTTACAAAATCATTTTATTTGCTTGTGCTGAAACAGTTTTCATAAAACTACCTACTTTATTTTCAAAAACTTTATAACTCCGGTTATTGCCTTTGATCCTAGTAAATGTCTACGAACACAGCCAATAGCTTTCCCAGCCCCTTGTACAATTGAGGAGTAAATATCACACATGCATCATGTACTACAGAGTTAACTTTGTATGCTTTCCTTAAGCTGCACTGATTATTGTAATTATACACAAAACGCTTTTTATTAAAGATATTTATTTTTTGCCTTTAGGATCCCATAAACACATGTTCTCATACAGAAGGTTTTTAAAACAACCCATGATAGTGATTATGTTGTGAGAAAAGATTACGATAAAAAGTACATATACACTCTGTCACAAAAATATATATGCACCCAGAAGGAAATGTTCTACTATCACGAAACTTAATATGCATGTAGTGTATTAGGAGATAAACAAATGATTACAAATTCAGAACAAAATATCATTTTATTAAGAAGTTATGAAATGAAAAAGTTACAAATCAGTAAGTAGTATAGCCACCTCTGGGAGCTATACAAGCTGAAACATGGCATGACATCAAATCAAGTAGGTCGCCTATGACCCCCTACGGAAGATCATGCCATAATCTCTGCAAATGGGCAGTTAATTCAAAAAAATTCCGGGACTGCTGCAGTTTCCTTCCAAGCATGTTCCAAATGTGCTCCATTGTGAGAGGTTTAGTTAACTGGCAGGCAACGGGAGTATGTTATATCCTTGAAGACATTGAGAGAGTCGTGCAGTATGTGGGCAAGTGCTGCCTTGCTGATAAATGGCACCTAGGTGACTAGTTAGCTTAGGCAGTACAATTGGCATTAAAATGTAATACAAGTAACTACCAGCAGTCATAATGCCTTGATGACTGCAGTTGATCATGTATCCCAAAAAATGGCTCTCCACACTGTCACACCTTGTGTAATCGCTGTATGCCGCTTACCAAAAAATGCAGGATCAGACCATTGGCTTGGCCGTCTCTACCCGCATGTGCATTGGTTATCAGCACTGAGACTGAATTGATATTCATCACTGAGGATCAAATGCCTTTAGACAGTCACACTCTAACTTGTCCAAGTTCGGCAAAAATCCAGTCAACACTCCCTACGATGTGGGGTCAGTGTGAGTCATCTTAATGGACATTGGCCATTTGTCTCCAAATGATACCACCGAATGCCTGGAAGGTCGTAAATGGCATCGAATTGATGCAGAAGTGGCTGCTCTTATCATTGGGTGATTCTCGCACTCATTTGTGTTTCTGGGATGCCCTGACACTCTGCGAAGTTAAGACTATCCCTTCCGTGATCCACTGTCACCAACACCGAGCAACTACCGTATCCCTCGGATCGAGGTGGCAGCTGATACACCTTCTTGATCAATCTGTTTCTCTGAGACCTACTATATGCCCCTTCTCAAAGGCCGACAACTGTTCATACTGTTACCAGTTATGTCTCAGAGGCATCTCTAGTCACAATACCGTCAACCAAATCTACAGATTCATTTGAATAGCCCTATGGTACAAGCAGTCATGCTTTTTAACTCTGACAGCTGTGCACAGCACACTTACCCTTGCCTCATTGGCATGGGAATTTAAATCATTTGCATATCTCTTACCAGACTACATTCCTGCCGAGTTTTGTGATTGTGGCTTGATTTCTTCTGGGTGTATATATTTTATTGTGACAAAGTGTATATAATACATACAAAGTGAGTCAAAAAGAGGGAAGAACAGTTCTGTATTTCACATTACAGTTGGTCGATGACAAATTCTGAATTGCATTTCCAACTTTCAAAAGCACAGTTTATTAGATTTATATATAGCATTCATTGATCTAACATACATACTTCGACATAAAAAAGAAACTTTTCCTGAAACAGTACGCCAATTGTTTTGCATAATTCAATTCCATGCCTTAATATATGCATAAATATTAAATTTTGTAAAAATCATACAAAGCATTTTGGAGATATTTAATTTTAAAGCTTGAAGGGGGCATTGAAATCTGATGACCTTAATACCAACTTTTTTTAAAAATTCCTTCTGTGTATGACAATATGCTAAAATCTTTCAAAACTTAAAACACAGATTATTAATTTTGCACTTTAAACATGAAATTTTTACAATTTAAAAAATGTTATTTAATTTCATAAACACCATTTTGTTCTACAACTTTTTGTCATCTTTCCAGCAGCTGAAAATATTTAAAAAAAAATTCTTTATGTTTCTTCCTAAAGAAATTACCAAGTGCTGTTTGATGGCCTTAAAAGAAATGAACACCAAACCATTCAGAGAATTTTCAAGAGAACTCTAAAGAGATGAAAATCCAAGGGGAGAAGGTCCGTGAATATGGGCAGGGGTAAATAAAAAACGTCCTAGCTTTCTCAATAAATCTTTGCCTGATATTCATCAAAATGTGAGACTGAGCATTTAGATGATGGAAGAAAATACCTCGATGATTGGTCAGTTTCAGGTGCTTTGCTTCAATTTCTGTTTTTAAAACTGACATTTGAGAACAGTACTTTTCCACATTTATTGCCTGATTTAGTGACAAAATTTCATACTATAGAATTCTTTGTTTTCCGACCATACACAAAGAATTACTTTTTCGGGATGCACTCCCATCTTGATGTTACTAAAGAAGGTTCTTTTGGCTTACCCGATGATCTTTTGCTTGTAATATTATTGTTCAGTATCCATATTTCATCTCCAGTAACAAGTTGTATCAAAAAGGGCTGGTTGTCCAGAGTGGATGATCACCTTTGAAACTCAAATTTCTCTGATTAAACAACTCAAACAACCTTCAAATTATGCCATCAGAAACACCATTTTGTCCATACACAGAGCAAATTTTATGAGCAGTCTGACTAGCATTTTCGTTTTTTTAAAATAAAAGAGCATAATATCACGAAAATGAACTTTTGGGTTCTCTGCTTTTAGCATTGCACTGAAACAAAAATTATAACACTTGCTAGAAAAGATCATATTTAAACATCTGCCTTGATTCAAGGCCATTTCTTGTTAGCAGTAGCTGAATAATTAAAACGAAACGCACTTTGATTTAAATAACTGCAGAATTTTCCGAATGACACAGTACTTGCATATCAGGGCCTTAATGGAATTTGACATATTTCCAAAAAACATGGAATCTGATGATCATTCACATAACAGTTCTGTAGTAAAAAGAATAAACTGGCAAAATCTATGCAAAAGTCTGGACTACAAATCTCCGAATACTAAACTATGGAACTTGGCCAAAAAGATTGACCAATTGAAGCCTGGTAATGAGGATACTAATGCCGTCATTGATGATAATGGCCATGTTTCGGTGGATGGTCGAGAAGAGGCTGATACACTAGCGAAGCATTATGCCAAAGTTAGTAGGCTGAACTTTAAGAGATCTGATAAAATTTTAGCCAGGACCACTAGAAATCAAATCAAATCTTGCCGCGACGTTCCAGCTGCCAACTGGCTTTTCAATGGGGATTTCACCTTATCTGAATTATTGTATACCCTCCAGAATTTGGACCCCTCTAAAACACCTGGCCTAGACGGCATCCACAGACATTTAATGTGCCATCTCGGCACCTTGGGTAGGGAGAAACTTTTGTGCATAATTAACTTGTCTTGGTAAACTTCCAAGACAATGGAAATAGGCCATCATTATCCCTATACGCAAACCAAACAAGCAGGCAAGTTCTACAGAAAGTTATCGACCAATTGCCCTTACCTGTAACACATGCAAGTTGATCGAGCGGATTGTTCTGAGGTGACTAACTCATTAACCAATAAATTGCTTCCACATGAGCAATTTGCTTTCCGAAGGGGCCACAGCACTATTGATCAAATTTTGTACTTTACACAGCACATCAGAGATGCCCAGAATCACAGGCTTACTAGACACATTGTGGAACCATTCCTAGACCTGTCTAAAGCATTTGACAGGGTTTGGAAATATAAGCTCTTAAATAAGTGTTATCAAGATTTTGACATTAGAGGCGGAGCACTGCCCTTGATCTCGAACTTTTTGAATCACTGCAACTTCTGCGTTAAACTACAAGACAGCTTTTCAGGCTTTTTCAAAACACATCAGGGAATATCCCAAGGCTCTGTACTGAGCGCCATATTTTTTTCGTTGTTTATTTCAGGAATAGGAAAAAGCATCTATCCTTGTAAAGTCACACTTTTTGCTGATGATGATGTAATGTGGAGCAGTGGTTCCGACATAAATAAACTAGAACTTCAGATGAATAAAAGTCTGGTAGCAGTTCAAGAGTTTGCAGACACCCACAAACTTATTTTTAATGCTTCCAATCCTCCAGCTGCCTCTTCACTACAAACATACATCTTTATAATTATTCTTCTGACATTTCTCTGAACGGAGTGCGCTTGAACTGCAATACACACCCTTCCTATCTCGGATTCACTTTGGATCCCGAAGTGACCTGCAGTAAAGCATATTGAGAAACTGGCCGATAAAGTAAGAAAAAGACTTCGGATCATGAAGTATATCTCGGCTAGAGACTGGGGTTCAGATGCCACAACCCTTAGAATAACCTACATCCCCCTAGTCCGCCCAGTCCTTGAATATGGTTACCAAATCTATCAATTGGCTTCAACTACTAACTTGAGCAAATTGGAGAGAGTACAGCTCAGTGCGGCAAGAATCATCACTGGCCTTGGAAATAGTTGCCTAAACGACGCTGTTCGCTACGAGGCGGACATCCAGCCTTTGGGGATGTGTTTTAAGGTGAATTCCTACAAGTATTTTAACAAGCTGAAGAGTTTTGGTCCTTATAATCGTACCTCAGCCTTTATTTTAAATTGGACAAACAATAAACGCCTAAAGCGAAACAGTCCACTTAGTTATGTGTGGAATTCGGATTTTATCAATCTAAATGTTGAACATCTATACCGTTTAGCCGTTTTGCTCCAGATACTTCTTTTAATCATGTTACCATCCGTGAGGAATTGTCGACTAATATTGTCAAGGGCAACCATCACCCGGAACTCCTCAGGCAAATGGCTCTTGAAATCATTAATGATATTCCAGCCAGGCTCTTGTGATATATACAGATAGAAGTAGATATCAGATGCAGCATCAGAAACTCTGATCATTACTCCGTCTTCAGATCAGAACTTATCGCCATCAGCAAAGTACTTAATTATGCTCTTTGTTCAAGTAGTGAAATTATATGGATTCTGACAGACAGCAGAAGCTCCATTCATTATCTTAAAAACTGGCCTAAGATCATGGATAAGACCAGTCAGGATATTGTATCTAAATGTTTTGAGCTTGGGCAGTGTAAACCAATATATCTCTAGTGGATACCATCCCATGTTGGGGTGTATGGTAACGAAACAGCTGGCGATCTGACAAGAAAAAGTTGTGATCTCCCTACGGATTCAGAAGAGAATATCTTCGATGCATGAAATTCAAAGAAAAGACCTTCCTCTCATATGCCTGTTTCCTCCCTGTCTCTCCCACTCACCTACTGGATTGTATAGCCATCTCCCTGAGACAGCTGTCAGCTGAGAAGGACGACATCTGCTATTTGCTTGTGCAACAAGGTCTCTTGGACTTGGTGTAGGCTTTTCTGCCCCAAGGGGATTTGAAACAACAACAACAACACAGTTCTGTAGTTTTAACAAACAATATTGCCATTTTAGATGCTTTTGTTTTTGCCATACTCCGATTTGCAACAATTTTAATACACAAATTGCAAAATTTTTTTGTCTTAAATTCAATTTTAAAATGTACAATTCTTGTATCTGCCCGCAGCGAAAAGAATCAAAATAAAATTTCTGTAGGAATATCATGGTTTGCCACAAATTTACCAAGAGCAAGAGATGCTTTGAATCTATTCTTAAATCAATAGTTGCAAAATTTCTATCAGAATAAAAATTAAAAACACCCATTTTTAAGTAGGTTAGCTTGTATTTTCTCTTTTACCTCAGCACGTCCCGCTGGCAAACAGAAAGTTTGGTATTTGAATACCGCTGACAGCAGTATGGATTTCTTCAATAGCCTTGCTTTGAAAATGTCTAAACAACTTTACAAGTCATGCACGAATTAAAAGGTGTTGGACAATAATTTATAACCCCCAGAATCTGGCGATTAGACCCCGCCTTCTCAGCAACCCTTTAAAAGAGGGAGTATATAAGGTATTTCCTCTTTTACCAGTTTCCTTAATTATGTAACTGGACAGTACATCCAGCTAGCAACTGGGAGGTCTGGTGTTCAAATCCCAGGGTGGGCATGGCATATTATTCATGTCACCTGCATCAATAAACCTAATGACTCTATAAATTTATTTTTAGGATAAATTATAATACATATATTGACACTATATAATAATATGTATGCATTTCATAATTTTTTGCAATAATACATCATTATTTTTTTTCTACAAAAAACATCACACTGTGCCACAAGGGTTGCACTAATACAGTAAAAGCTCATCTATCTGGAAATCTTGTGAAATGCCAAATACTGGATAAATGTAACGTCCAGATAATTGAGCATATAAAAAATGCAATTAATGTAGAAAAGCCACATGACTGGAAGAAGAAATTTCAGACCTAAAATTATAAATACAGTTATGATAATTGTCATCAGCTTGAATATCAAAAGACTATATCTAACATAAGATTGGAGAGGAAGAACTTATTCCTATGTGTATAAGCTACATCCTTAATTTTTACTGCTAATATTCAAAAAGAAAAAAAAAATTCTCGAGGGTGTATCATGTATAGCCTGCCTACTATATTAAATATTTTTTGTTTTGCAGGTTCAAAAATTGCTAAATTGAAACAATACTTACCACACACTGAGACAAAATTTTTATTACTGGCCAAAAGAAATATGTTTCTGTGATTAGTACCTCTTACTCACTGTCACTGTTGGTACCACTAGAATAGTTGCCTGCACCACCTACATCACTATTGCTGATTTTACATTTATCTTCAGAGCCATCTCGAGCATTGGATATTCCATACATCAAAAATTTTTCAAAGATTGTTTTAGGCTTGATACATTTCCAGGCAGCCAGAATCTATTCACAATACACTGGACATTCGAATGTTTGATTCTTCTTTTTGGCTAGGGTCATGATTTTCTGAACTCATCCAATTATTATGAAGTCTCCAGAATTAACTTTTAAAGGACCAAGTAATAATAACATCAAGGCAATGGAGCATGGAAGTTCAGACCTCCAGGAACCACAGCTACATCAGTTTTTAATTTAATTAATTTCCTCTTCACTCAAGAAGTTAAATGATATCACAGGCTGTCCCAAAGTAACAAGCTCATAAGTTTCAGCAAGCCACCGGATCTTCTATTGCATCGTGCTTTTATGCACCCCAATAGGAGATTCTTATGTAACTAGTTCTTTTCTTGTGCATGCACAAAAATACCTTTGAGTACAGTCTTTTGCTTTAACACAATGGACAGTGGCAGTTTTTTTCTGTCTACCAGAACAGTCAGCACAACTGTATATCACTACTTCTTACCACCTGTAGTCTTTATTCTTAATGTACGAGCTTCTTGGTACAACTGTACTAGATACAGACATGTCCCAGTAAATGGGTGTTTGATCTGTGCGACTGATTCTAGACAATGTACACCCATTAGCTTATTGCTTACACATACCATATTTTTGAAATTTAAAAATTTCATCATCAAAGTCTGCCGGAAGACATTGTCCAGTGATGTAATGACAAACTATTCTCATGCGTAAAACATGCACACCATCTTGCACTTGGTCTAAAATCATGACTTACCTCTACCTAACCAACTCCTTCAAGTGCTAGAAAATGTCCAAAACTTATCTTATATCAACAGTTACAGCATAATTAAAACCTCTTTTGTCATTCACATACTCTCTTCCAACTGCGGATACTCAGCTGCTAGTCCGTGAAACAACTTCCTCTTGCTGCTTGTTCCTTGAAAAGCATTCTTACGCTTTTTTCACCATTGAGTGTTGGACTCATCCATGTTAATATGATGCACTGAAGCTTGGTTCCCATTTTCCTCAGAGAACCGGATAATTAGCAGTTAAAAATATGCATCCTAGATAAATCTTTTGTCCAACATTTTTCTTCCAATGACCTGTAGCGACAACTAAATTTGAACAACTCTATGTAATGTTCACCCAACAACAACAGATTTTACACTAAATCTTTAAATATGTGACATTGTGTTCCCGCACATTTGTAACTATCTGTTTCTAATCATTAATGTGAACAAGCTGCACCACTAATTTTCGTATGCTTTCTTGTGAAAAAATAATTTGGCTTACACATGCAAGAATATGATGTGCATTTCAGGCACAAAAGTCAACATATTTTTGTAAGCCTCAAACATATGAAAGAAAAAAAAATGTATAAGATCTAATCAAACTTCCACCAATAATGCACGACAATTTTTATTTGTTCCAAGCCGCGTATGCTTTAGGCTTTACCAGTCACATTTGCTTAATTTTTCATTAAAAAACGTTTCGAAAATTATTTTTAGATATTCCAATTACTTGAGCTTTCCAGCATTATTTAATACTAGATAGTCAGGCATTTACTGCACATAAGTATAAAAATCGATTAGTTAAATTTCATCGAAAATGAGGTGCAATGAAAAAATGATTTTGAAATTATGAATAAATCCTCAAAATTTTTTAATTAAAAAATTCTAATTTTTTTTAAATACAAAAATTAATTTTTTAAAGAAATCAGAAAAACTGAATTTTATCTCAATTAAACCTAAATTTCAGATTACAAAAGAATAAGGATGTTTAATTAAAAAGCAATATTATCATACCAGATTCAGATAAAAGTCTGCGCATGGCTTGAGTCAATCACAAGAATATGCTGATGTTCCAGTATATAATTTACTTCTTACTTCGCATGAAATAAGTACAATATTTATACTGCATAATGTTAAAATCTACTTTTCATATCAAAAGGCTGCTCTGAAAAATCCCTGTTGTCTTTCAAGAGAGGAAATCTGATTAGTATTTAAATTTTTTATACTTCCTTACTATTATTATTGTCCTCATTTTTTAAATGCCAAGTTTGCAACAGAAGTATTACCATGTTCATGTTTATTGCCGCATATACTTTGAGGCTTCCATTCTTCCATATTTTATTATTATATATGTTATTACTATATCGATGCATTTCCTCATCCCAAGGAATTTTGCCACATGAACTCTGTAAAGTAAGACTTAGATGATGAACTTAGAGAAGATGGTGAACAGTGATTCATTAAATTTTATTCTCTTAGCACTTATAATCTTCCAAAATTTTGTGCATAAGCAGCTGATGTTTGATCAACTAAATAATACTTACAGTTCACAATAAAATGTCTCTAGAGTGCTTTCTTCAGTTCCTGTTTTATGCTCGCCAGCAGTCTAAATAAATTGTTGATCCTTCTTGTATACAGTTGATGAATTTGACTAACAATTACTTTCCTACTTGGAAACAGTGCGAAAAAGAAATTCATCAGTTTCTCAGCATAAGCCATCAAATATTGTGGAAGAACCCTGCCTGCTTTGTTCCTCCCCCCACAAACAGATTTTTGTTTATGACCACATTTTTTTCAGTGCCAGCACCTCATTTCCTGTTTTAGGGGTAAAAGCTCTATGAACTAGCCCTTCTCTTCTAATTCTTTATTCAGGCACTAACAATAAAAATAAGGAAGTCGAGCTACCGGCACCATGTATTGTAGAAAAATGAAAATAACTATGAAATAATTTCCTTAAAATCTAGTGCAAAGATGGACTGGAATTAAAAGATTTTTATGAATGTGAAATGCCTTTAGAAAATCTAACAGAAGATGTTTTTTGAATAAATTTATCTGCTGAAAAATGGACAAGGTGATTTTCTGACCAACAATGTCGGGCAACAGAGAATTCATATGTTTCCTTTTTCTAACATATGTCTCATGTTAATGAGACATATTTTAGGAACACATAATACAAGGCACATGTTGGGGGGAAAAAAAGAAATATATAAATCCTTTGTTCCCTGACACGGAATCACATTTTCCATTTTTCAGTATTAAAAATATTTTTAAAAAATATTTTTTTGGCTAATTACATTTTGTAGAGGCATTATACATTTATAAAAAAAAACTTTCAGTTATAGTTAACAATCCCAGTTCCAATTCATCTTTACCCTCAGCTTTTAAGGAAATTACTTCATTGCCTTCACTTTTCTTCAATAGATAGCACCAGTAGCTGGACTTGTTGTTATTGTTTGAGCACAGGCTTCTCCTTTGTCATTTGCACTTTTGCAGCTGAAGAAGGAGGTTCCATTAAACCTTCGAACCAGTCCTGGAAATTTATGAATATTACACTGATTATTGTTGCCATAACACCTTCAACAAGTGAAATTTATATGATTTAGTATTATATTTCACACCATTATTATTAAGGCCACACATTTAAAAAGACTAGACAAAGAAGTTGCTTGCATAAGCAATTATATTCTCAATAAAATAATAGAAATGTAAGCTTTGACACTAACCATTGATATTTCAGCACCAAGATGTAAATCTTTTATTAATGATGTATTCTTCAGCATTTCAGAAATTTCATCCTTTGAGCATTCTGAAACAGTAACTATTATAGTTAATAGAAGCATATACCTGGTTAGCTAACTCACAGACATGAACATATACACTGCCATATAATTTATTTAAATAATATTTAAAGTGTACATTATTTCAACATTAAGCAAAAACAAACCATTTTTATACACATTTTAATTAATTTGTAGGTTTCATTAGTTTAATTTATTACAAATCTTGGCAATGGCTAATTTATGCAACATTAAAAAAATTAGAAAATTATAAATTTTTAGCTTTACATGCATACTTTGAAATATTATCAACAGTTTTAAACATTATGTCTAAATGTACCTGTTTAAATTTCTTTATGTACGTTACCGAAAATAAATTTTTGTAGAAATATATTTACGTTAGAAATCCAAGATATTCATCTTTTAAATGTTTTAAGCCAAATATGTTTTAAAATGCAAACAAATATTTAGAGAAAATGGAAAAATTAAGGATCATGTTTACTTGATGATCAATAGCAACTTCGAGCGAAACTTTTTAGGAACTAGAAATTCTCTCAAACTTTGAAAAAAGCAATTCTTTGAATATTTGAAAGGGGAAGCAAACCTGATGACAAAAAGTAACTACTCAGCCTCCATTTTCTTGTAATTATATATTTAGTCTTAAAATTATCATCTAAAAAAACTGCAATTATTTTCATTTCCAATTATTTGAATGGTAAGCAACATTTTGTTATAGTAACAATAACAAAAATGTACATTTTTATATTAAGCAGCACTTTAGCACAGAATTAAAAAGATTTTCAGCACTTTGCTTTGTTAGCAAGAGCATTGTTTTACCTTTGTAATGTTGTTAAATCATTCAGCTTTTTTTAGCAAGAAAATAAGTATATTTCTCAGATTCTTATTTAATTTTCAATATTTAGTGCAATTATTTGAAAAAAAAATTGAAATGGAAAATCTTAATTATGAAACTTCCTTAGGAGAGAATTTGAAAATTTCATTTTTATTATAGGCTACTAAATTATATACACTAATTTTACATGTATAATAATATGAGGGCTACATGTTCAAGGCTATCTCTTCAAATAATCACTCCAGCAAGAACAAAATCACAATTCATTATGAATAATAATAAACAGCAAAATAAATAACAGCAAATATATAAGGATATAAACACATCTTAAGCAGGGAACTACTAAACTCGTTCTGTGCATCTCGTTCTATCATATTGTTATTAAAACATGGGAAATGACTAAACTCATTTTGTGTAGATTGTTATTAAAGAACAGGAGACCATAAAATTCGTTTTCTATGAATTATTGTTATTGCTGGGCTTTTTAGTGGCAAAGTAAGATTTTTCCAATCACTTGCCTTTCTTTACAGTAAATTCCTATAAATGGATTACAACAGAATAGAATGTGATGGCAAAGAAATGTCTGCAGATAATTTGTCAAATTATTCCTACAAGAATGAGCTAACCAATGATGATTCTAATAATGATGAAATTATATGACGTCCTAGGACTTTTTTCTGACAAAGAACTTCAAGCAGATTCTAAGATTCTATTTAAGAAGAATGGTCATCAATATACAATCCACCAATGCGGGAAGAGTTTTAGGCCGTTCACAACACACACATAAATCACACACACAATAAATAAACTCAGAAAAAGTTCTAAATAGTATACAGTACAAAGTTTTGAACAGTATGGTGCTACACTAAAATATAAGATTTATCACTAAAAGCATGACAGAAAAGGTGGAACATGTAGCAGTATGTTAGCAGTCATAATACCAGCTGCAAGCACATACAGGTGCATGCAGTTAATGATCATGACGCTACATCTCATATATCGGTCCCTTTCATGGATATTTTTTTAATGATAAGCAGTACCACTCTCATGCCAGATCAACCGTCTACAAGCTGATGACAGATTGATGCTATTCTCATTTGAGTACATTACGCAAGACCAGTTCTGTTAAGTTCAATTGCAATGCTCATGGTATCAATGCAGACGGGTGGTACGGTGCTGTCCAAACAATGAGAACCACACAACAGATCTACAAGCATATAGTCTTCCTTTTCCCAAACATCTGGCTATGTTTTTTGGAAGATCTGTTGTGCTGTAGCAGCAAGCCCCACTTGCCATTTTAGTTTGGTCGAAAGTACTAGAGATTTCTTGGCAGCCGGGGAAAAACCATATGAGACCAGAGAAAGCATCAGTTTCTCATTTGTTTAGTTTAGCAACGAGTAGAAAGTATTCAGATAGTTCCATGTCAGCTTCGACCTTTCAGATGTGCTTTGCATTACAATATGTTTAACATTCTTAGCAGTATGAAGTATAACTACTGATTGTACTCTGTGATACTGAGAAGTCCTGTACAAGAAAGAATGAAAAATTTTTGCAGAAAATTCCAGAACTGTAAAAAGTTTCTTTTGGTAAAATAAATTTTATCAAGTTATCATTGATTTTGTGTGCATTCAATCTCTTACAAACCTGTACACATGCAACAATACATTAGAACCCACCATAAGAGCTAGAAAAAATTTAAATACTTTATGACAATGTTGTGTGTGGTCTGTCAAGAAAATAACTAAAGTGTAACATGGTACATGTGTAAATTTTGCAATGCACCCTTGCACAACAGAAAGTGCTTTGGAAGATATCATACTTTAAAACATTAAATGTTTTATTTTTGAAGAAGTGTTTTTATTTTGTTTAACTCTTTAATGAGCAACGATTTTGTCATGAAGCGAAAGTAATTTTGTACACTAACTGCAAAAAATTTTCCATTCTATGATGAGAGTTTGATGATAAAATTATTGCTTAAGATGAGTTAAGCAATTATTAAATTAGCAATTGAGAAATATTGTAAAGTTTGAAAATCCCTCACAGCATAAATGCACCTAAAATCCAGTTCAGCTACCACTCATAGCAACTGAGAGTCAGCTATGAGTTCTCCTGTTTCTTCTGTATTGATATGGTGTTACATATGCTTCATGAAAAATCAGCAAAAAAAAAAAAAAGCTTCCCAGATCTTCAAAAAAGTTGTCAAAGTGGCAAAACATAGCCAAATGCCACCAATTTGTGGGTACACATTGTTACCAAGGCCCATCAAGATATCTTTACCCATAACTCTTGTTCTAGTTGAATTATTTTGAATGTCAAAATACATTCTATTTTTAGAATTTAAACGTTGTTGGATTTGGAAATGAATAATCTACAAGCCTAAAAAATAAACACATATACAAAACACGTGGTCATAACATCAACCACAGTGTAATAAATTATACTGAAAATAAACCCTAAAAGTAACAAATAAAACAATGCCTCAGATGAATTTAAGTATTTACAGAAATTTACAATGATACAGTAAAGTCTCGATTATGGATGGAGCAGAATTTACAATAAATATACATTTAAAACTGTCAAAATACATTCATTACTTCAAACCAGTAACTTGAATAAACTATAAATTTATACTACATTGATCAAAAGAACAATTTACAAACAACTATAAAGAGCAATCAGACCAGATGAAAAGTGTTAATAACTGGCTTTTGTTTGCCAGCTATTTGACATTATCTCCAAACTAGACCTTGTAGTCTCTGCAGAAGTAAAATCTCTGTTGATGAAGTTCCTCCAACTGCTCCATTTTATCTCCAAGGCTTTGTGTAAAAAGGGCTCCAGGTTTTTGTGCAGGCTAACTCCAGTGCTTCGGTGCGATAAATTCTGTTTCCACTTTCTGCCATTACTACTTCATTTTCATTACCTTTTTGCATCTTTCACATTCAACACTTTCTCAGTGAACTCCTCCAAGTACTTCTCTGGTCAAAATATTTGACTGGAAGAGCCTTTTTGGACACATGTGAAAGCTCTTGGACTTTTTTTATTTTCTTATCACAGTAACTTTAATCTTAAGATTTCCTGAGACCTTACCACAGACATAGATTGTTATTTGTTCTTTATTTTGCTCGTAACCAGGTACCGTAGCTTCAGACTTAGATGCAAGTGTTTTAGCAGGTGATTTAGCAGATTTTAGCTGGTCTTGTGATTTAGCCTTGTCTCATTACAATTAAATATTTGGTTATTGGTCAAGTTCCCTTATCTAAACACTTATGAAGCTTACCTCTGAAGCTTTCCACTAAGTCATCACTTGCTGAAAGTTTTTCTCCACATGCAATTAGCTGCCATATACCATATCTTTTCTCCCACTTAATGAGTCACCGAATACAAGCTGCAAAGTTAGGATCACCCTTATTAAATTCCTTTTGGAATTTCAAGGCTTTTCCCTGTAAGATTGGTACAGATATTGGGCTAACTTTTTCTCTGTGTTTAGAAAACAAAAGAAAGAAAGCTTCAGTAACTTTTTGTATTCACATTTTTTCACCATTCTCAAGTGTTATCTGTCACTTGCTTGGAACACCATTTTGCTACCCCCTTTCAGTTCCTTATCTAGTCTTACAGTCATCTTTCCTACGTTATAATCCTGTGCCACTTTTAAGAATGTTTTACCTTTGTTCAATCTCTTCAAAACTTTTGGTTTTCCTTCCATAGAAATATATACTTTTCTCCTCTTTGAAGAGTTATCATAACACACTACAGAATTTGATATTGTTAATGCAAGGTAAAAATACTGTACTATTAACAAACACTGTCACCGGAACAGAGGACAAACTAAACGTCAATTCATCGGCAAATACAAACTGGTACAAAAACATGGTACCGAGGTAATCGAACTGACTGCAGTGTAGTGACTTATGCTAATAGAATGTAGATCAACAATGAAGCGGGATCACTACTTACTCGTTGCATTCTCAACAATGTGCACTTTTTTATCGATTTATCTTTTTGCTAAATAGGTCAGATTAAATGGAAGGACTGGAATTCTATTGCATTAATTTCAATAAATTGAAAAATATTATAATGTTCTAAACTTTCCTATTTACATCCTGCCTATTTAACATCACAAAACAATATTAACTGCAACTCCATTCTTAACTTATTTAAGTTTTAAATCAGGGCTGTGGAGTCAGGAGTTAGGCAGATTTTTGGGTAAAAGGAGTCAAAGCTGGAGTCACTGAATCACGTCGACTACGACTCCTGTTTTTGTTAGACAGTTTCAATCTGAAATGAAATTAAAGTGAATTGAAAAAAATTTTAATAATAAACTGAGTTATTTTTATTTATAGACTACATATTTAAATAATATTTAGTTACTTTCAATTTGATTGACATATTAATAAATAAACATAAGGGAGGAGTATGGATGTGATATTTGCCATTATTCATTAAATTGATTCATTTAGTTACTTTTTCAGCTTATAGATGGCATTATTATAGGATAATTCACAACAAGGAGACCATGGCTGCAAAATGTATCAAATGCTACAAATCTCATTGTTAAATTTAGACAAGCAGCAACAGCAGCAAGGACTCCCAAAAGTGATGCCATTCTTAGAAGGCAAGCAGAAAAATGAGCAATTATTGATCAAGCAACACGATGGGGAGTTACATATTTGATGATAAAGAGGTTAATAAAACAGGCGAAATGACAACCTTGTATTCGACATGAATTTTGTAAAATCCCAATCGATTTCGAGGGCAAAATGGGTCCTCTTTCATCAGGAGCAAAAAATTCTGCAAAAGCGAGAAAGCGAATGTCGATCATATTTATACCCTACAGGTGACCAGTGGAAGAGCCGACAGCACTACCTATCAGCAGAAACAGTAACGAAAAATAAATGGTTAAGTTAGTAGAATTCTGAAGGCATTAATCAAGACTGGATTGGAATCGAAGCCATTGGCTAAACAGGATAAATTTTTGTGAATGTGAAAAGCTTCAAGAAAATCCAATTCCTTAATAGAACCAGCTTTCTGGATAATTTTAGCAGAACCAAAATCAAAATTGTGATTGAATTTCTAACTATGATTAGCTATTGAAGATTTGTTAATTTCACCTTTTCGAACATAAGATTCATGTTCTTTTATGCGAAACTTTAATGCTCTTTTCGTTTGGACAATATAACTTAAGACGCACTGACACAATATGCTATAAATTCACCAAGAATTAAAGTAAAAATAGAATCTTTAAGAATCGAACCTCGGATTTTATTTATAGGCGAGAAAACAACTTGAAAATTAAGCTTGTGTAAAATCCGTGCAATTTTGTAACTGATAGAAGGATGAAATTGAAGCACAACGAGATTATTAATGTTATTTCTGACATCAGAATGTGTTCTTAGATGGCACGATGAGAACTTTTGAACAGCTTTATCAATGACTAGGGGAGAAAAATCCTCGGTCAAGGGATATAGATCTTAAATTATTGAGTTCCTTAGCAAGAAGAGATTCTGAGGAACAAACTTTAAGAGCTCAAAATACATACTAGTAAAAAGAAGCCACTTTTTGCTTAGCCGGGTGATATGACTTAGCATGGGGAGGTAAACAAACAGAAAAGGGTTTACAGTAAACAGTTATGCTGAAATTAGATCCATTGCGGATTATACGAATATCAAGGAAAGGAAGTGTATTATCAGATTCAGTCTCAAAAGTGAACTGGATAGCTAGGTCAATCAAATTTATAACAGATAAAATCTGGAATAAGGCTTCCTTATCACCATCAAAAAGCACAAAAGTGTCTTCTACATAGCGAATCCACGAACGAAAAGATAGTTTTTCAAATAATTTAACCTCAAAATAATGCATGTAAATGTCAGCAAGTACAGGACTGAGGAGATTACCCATAGCTAGTTCTTCAATTTGGCAAAAACATTCATTTTGGAACACAAAGTGAGTTTGACTCACAGAGACTTTAGTGAGGTAAATTAACTCTTCAATTTCAATATGTGAGAAATGGAATTCTCAAAGTCTAGTTTCAAGGCATTTTAGTGCACCTTTGACAGGAACAATTAGTAAACAGCGATTTAACATCAAATGAAACCATAATGCAGTGAAAGGGAGAAATGTCTTAAGTTTATTGACAACTTCGAAAGAATTTTTTACAGTGTGAATATTGTTGGAAAGTAAAGAAGAAAATATGAAAACTAAATATTTGGCCAAAGGGTACAATGCCATTCCTAAAACTCTTATTTTTACGCTGTATATAGCCACAAAAATGTTATATTCTGAAGAATTAACAGGAGGCTTGTTTCTGCGAGAATAGAAAAATGCAATGTTTGTTCTTTCTAAAATGGGACGGCTTACTGCAGAAGGAATCATTTCCTCAATAAAGAAAAGAGAAACTAGTTTGCTAGACAATGAGATCTTGCTGGGTTCAATATATGAAAATCCAAAACACCGAATTTTGATTGATGACAAACAAATTAAAACGGCCAAGGAAGCCATCTATGAACTTTCACTAAGAATGAAATTGTTCACCTAAGAACTGGAATATTCAAATCAAGAATCAGACTGCAGACATTGCAACTGAGTCTCTATCATCCTCTTCCATTGATGAATTAGATTTTGAGAAATATTTGGATGATATTGAAAAGGCAAGTGAATGATAATAAAGAACCAAGAGGCTTAAGAAATAAAAATGAAAAAATACAAAAAAATACAAACAAGATTTCTATGCAGCCCTTGAAGAATTAGAGAAATATGAACACTCTTGCAAGATACCTCTTTAGAACTTATACAAATCTATCCTGAAAAGTTAAAAGAAGTAGCCCTAATAGTAACAGCTCTTCCTCCTACTGAAGTTTGTGTGGAAAGACTATTCTCAGCTCTGAAGTTTATCAAATCGGATCTTTGGTCCTTTATCAAAGAAGATCTTGACAAAGCTACACTGTTTCTTACAAATTACTAATGCTAGTTTTTCTATTTCATAATAAATGCTAATTAATATAAATAACCTGCTATGCCATAATTTTTTTTTTCCTGTAGCATCTATTACTTCTTTTATATTAAAAAAAATAAGCTTTAACACATCTGTATGTGTTTATATGAGGTATGTGATATGTGTTTACCTTATATGAGGGAGTATGTCGGAGTCTTTAAAATTCCAGGAGTCAGAGCTAGAGTCAGTCATTTTCCCTGCCGACTCCACAGCCCTGTTTTAAACATAACCTCTTAATTTAAACAATATAAGAACAGCAGGACATAATGATGCATCTGTTGATTTCTCCTATAAACAGGTAGTTGTGGATATTTGATAAGTATTTTATTTAAGCATAATGTTGCAGGTTTTGTGTTCATATGAACACAATGCATATAAACATTGCTTTACTGTGTTCATATGAATGTTTATTGTGTTCATATTTGCACGACCACAATAAAGCACAGTAATTACTGAGATAGGTGCAGCTGCTATTTAATAATTTCAAGCACAGATTTTACATATTGACGCCATAACAAATAGCAAAAAGAGAGGTGGCTCGCAAGACAAAAGCAAACATGAATAGTGATTTTAGGATATAAAAGGAAATAATTAAATATAAAGAAAAGTTAAGTCCATTAAACAGAATTTTATCTTACATATACTGAGTGGCTAAAATATTAGAGACACTCAAAATTAGCATATTGGTCTACCTTTAGTTTTAACCTGATATTTTTCTAGGCATGGACTCCAGAAGGTGCTGATTTCATTCCTGAGAAATATTAGCCCAAGCTGATATAATGATAGTTCATTTAAATTAGAGGGTTGTGTTTATAAGCATTGAATCTTTCCACTTCACTCTACAAATGCTAAATAAGACTGAGGTCAGAAGACAATACTGACAATGAATACAATCTGAACCTGGATTCATGTTTAAGCATCTTCAATTTGAGACTAATCACACATTTCACTGTTCTGTTATAAGGAACTATCTCAGAGAAACTACCAGTGAGAAGCAACTATCAGAGAACACTGTAGCCATTAAAGGTGTACTTGATAAATAATGATACTGAGATAAGCTGTGTTGAGAGTTAATTTCAGACATATCAACAAATCAATGTTTTCCAGAAAAATAATCTCCAGACCATAATTCCAAAACCAACATTTTTAAGCATTGTCATTTGGCAAGAGATATTTACAAAACTATCCTATTTCTGCTATATTATGATATACTAAGTGCATGATGGAGAGAAAGAAAATTTATTAACAAAGCAACTTTTTTTTTAATTTGTCAGATGTCCAATTTTGAGGCTACTGGGCCCACAGATGTGATCTGTTTTCAATAACAGCACAGCCATCCTTGGCTGGTCTCTTACTATTAAAACACAACCATGGAAAGATTTATCACACTGTGCATCCAAATATGCTTTTTGCCAACTGCCATTCTCTAAATATCCAGGATAGTTCTGCACCAAAAAACACAAGATTATTTCAGAGATTCCAGAACTGAGTCTTCTTGCACCCATGAACATGTTTCAAAGTCACTCATGTCTAACCCAATTTTCACCCTAACCACAGTGATTGTTAATTCTTCACCCTAACCACAGTGATTGTTAATTCTTCACCAGAAGTGACTATCTTATATAAGCAGTTACTGTTTGATGTATAACTGATAGATTGTCCTCATTAAAGTAACGAGTCGCTCTAATACATTGGCCACTCAGTGCATACACAGTATTTTGGCCTGCATTTAGAATTCAGCTGTAATGCTACTAAAATGTGAAATTGAGAATTTAAATACCTAGAAATCAAACTTCCCAAACAAAATATTACTAAAATAAATCATAGTTATATAAATATACGTCTCTCAAAAAGAACTACAACCAATTTCTTTTTAAAATAAAACATATTTTAATAATTTCCCTTTTCAATGAACTTTTTCAAGCTTTTCCTAGTTTCTTTAGTTATAATTTATTTAAATGCAAATCACAACTCCACTGCAATTTTGTATGTGTGTGCATGTGATGTATCAAAGTATTTTCAGTCTCTTCCAGATCAATTTTTGATAGCTTGATGGGTTTTCTACTTATTTTCTCGAGAGAATACTGTAATTAATATAATATAGTTTGTAAGTAAAGAAACACACACTTTTAAAGCTAAATTATAACAATCAAAGAAGAATATAAGTAAAAATAGCCTGTAATATTATACTGATTAGTTCACTCTCTCTATATTTTGTGGAGATATATATACATACGTACAAATAATAATGACTAAACATGTCAATATATTGGCACAAAGAGGAAGAAATAAAGAGACTGAAGAACTTACAAGAGGTTTAAATGAATTATAACTAACAGTACAAATAATTCTCTTCCTCAGAAATAACTCAAAATGATACTAAGTATTGAAAGGCTGATATAATAAAGAAATAATAGAAATGGTCTAACAAAGACAGAAATCTACTGTATGTGCTAGAAAGATAAATTATCAGTTGTTAAAATTTAAAATGAACAGATAATTTAGGCCAATAGGTAATTAATGGAATCAAACCTTTTCCATTAGATGTCATATGATGTTCAAAAATCATTTTTGCCATTAAGGCAGGGCTAAAATCAATTTCATCAGCAAGTTTCAAAAGAAATCCACATTCTTTTGGACTTTTCTGAGTTTGTTCCAAATACCTACAGGTAATTTTTTAATGTAATTAAAGTAATTGAATAAAATTTTTTAAATGATATCTTATTAGAAAAACTGCAAATATATTAGTGGATATAAAAATATCTTACCGATAATAATACTGCTCTATATTGGATCGAATAACATGAAATTTAGCTTTAGTTTTCCTCTGAAATAAAAACAAATACAATGAATATTACTTATTTCCTCTCACTCAAATAAACATAGAAAGAATTTATACACTGATGAGCCAAAATGTTATGACCATCCCCACATTTTTTAATGAACTTGTATTTAACTGCCACTGGACAAGTAAGTAATCATTCTTGCATTTCCCCCCCCCCCGGGTGTTTTGAAAAACTGCTGATCTAAGCAAATTTGAAAGAGGGCAGATTGTAATGGCCCAAAGACACAGAATGAGTATCTCCAAAACTGCACGACTGGTAGTTTGTTCAAGATCTGCGTTGTTAGTATTTATCAGCAAAATCAGTGTCACACAGTGGCTCAGCTGACAGCTCAATACAATGATGGTCCAACTTCAAGTGTTTCGGAACACAAAGTTGGATATGCATACTTGCCAATCTATGACACTAAAAAATCAGAAGATTTTTCTCAATGGCAAAAAGATTTTTTAAATAATAAAAATATATTATTTAATAATGAATTAACTTAAATAAACTATATACTTACTAATTAATATCTGAAAGCTCAGTTACTAATTTTTAATTACAAACAGTACAAATACTTACATATAAAAAATATTATTTACATCTTTTAACAAAAAAATAATACTTTGTTTTTGTACAAATGTTATGAACAATGGCAGATTTTGCTTTCATTAAGAAACTTCATATTTTTGTTCATAGCAACTGCCAAACTTCCCCGCAGGCCTGCTTTTGCTAAAAAAAGTTTTCCTAATGTGACATTACTAACATTCGATCTAAATTTAGCCCTTGTTTCTGCAACAACACTGAAAATCCTCTTGCACTCTGCATTAATATGGGGAATTGTCAAGGTGGCCAGTATTTTTCTAGACAGTTCACTATACTTTAAAATTCCATCAGTGCCTTTCAGTTTTCCAATTTAACTTCCACTGGGTGTCAATCCTACCTGGTTTTATAACTTTATCCAAGTTTTCTAATTGTAAACTGCAAAACTGTGATTTCAATTTAACAGTCGCAACATAAATATCATCATCTTTCATGACTAAACTGGAAATCTATTCAAAAAATATCTTATCTCAGAAAAAATACATTACTAGAGAAGAAATACCTGCAACTTTAGCATGGAAAATCACATCATTCACTGGAAATTTATGCAGTATGTAATCACATACTCGGTAGAAGTAGCTTCTAACATGGAAATAAAACTTATATTTGTCTTCCTCTGAAAATGCTTGCATTACTTTGTTAGTTGCAGTCCCTATTACTATATCTTCATCTTTCTTCTGATTTTCTATTTTACCATAAATCATATCATATATAGAATTAGAAGGCAGAACAAAGACTGTTTTTACAATCTTTGAAAAAATGTCTTTACAAAAACATAAGTCAATGATTGTAAAACAAAAAAGAATTCAGCTTTGTAGAACTTGTTGTTAAGAACATCAAATGACAGCAAAATGAATTGTACAAAAAAGCAAAAAGCTTTGTTAACATGTTTGCTGCCAACTACGAGTTTTCTTGTAGGTCAAAGTTTGTGTTTAGGCAGCAGCTACAAGTTAATTCATAGAATATTTTGGTTTTATCTATGCCACATACGCTCAAACTCGGTGTCCGCTGAAAACATCGCGGCAAAATCATTGCAGAGAAGACAACGCAAGGTGAAAACTTTATGGTACAAAATATCGTGGGAGAAAATAAAACAAAGAGAAAACATCGCAGTTCTAAAACATCGTGGTACAAAATATCATGATCGAAAATAATGCGGTTAAAAAACTTCGCAGTTTAAAAACATCGCCGTCGAAAATATTGTGGTAAAAAATAAAGTACCTATAAATCATCGCATGACGATAACATCGCACACAATGTGTTTTTGGGTTTTAAAAGCTGTAAATGCATATTCACGTAATGATTTGGGTACTCAGGAAGAATAGACCAATATTTTTACTTATTTATTAATATTTTTACTTATAATTTTATTATATTTCATATTTTTGAATGAACTAATAAATTTTTGTTGAAAAAGTAAGAAGGAAACTTTAAAAATTAAAAACGAGTACAAAATTAATGCAACTTATTGCATTTAATAGAATTTTTAATTTACATATATAATTAACAAAGGTCATTAATAAATTAATGTTTTTTTGTTATACTGATCATTTTTCATGAAAAATTACGGTTTAAAATATTTAGAAGAAGGAAGACAAGCCACTGTGAGATTTGAACTTATTGAATTCTGCCAAAACGTGCTACGCCTATCTGCTTAAGAGGAGAGATACCTTTGTAGAGTACTTTCTCAGAAACTGGCACATATTTATGTTAAATGTTAGGGACATCACTAAAATTTCATGCAACTGGCTCATTTGCCTAATCGAAATACCAGTGTTTAGCGATTTTACCGCTCCAACACTGGTGATCAGTTCAGTGGGAAAGTCGCTCATTGGAAGACTCAAATTTAAAAGTATATTCAGAAAACTTAAAAGTAATTTTTTTAGAAATAATATGTAATTTCAGTGAACCCTTCTCAGAAATACTGGTATCTCCATAAGTTGACTAGTGTTTTTGAGAACATGCATTTTAAAGAGATATGGTGAAATCCTGAGTGGTAGATTTGAAGAGAATTCTTTACATTTAACTTCACATTTAGACATCTTATATAAGCACTTTTATTTATTTTAAAGTTTTATTTAATTTTGTGGATAAATTTTATTAGACATTTTTTTAGTTATTGATTCAATTTTTATAACATACAGTGAAGCAGCTTCCTAAGACGAACACCTCCTAAGTGACCAGTATAGGTATAAAATTTTGGTATCAAATCTGATCCTTCTAAGATAACCACCTTCATAGAAGGGTAAATCATTTTGAACTGTAAATGGTCGCCTTGAACATAGCATTCCCATTTAGGTATACTATTTTCTTTAGTAAACATTCAATCTTTTTTTATTCCTTTATATCAAAAGGTTGAATTATTTCTTGATCTTTCTTAATACAAATTGAATCATTTCATACCTTGTTCCCTAGAAGTGACGAGTAGTCAGTTTAGGACGAATGACTTTTCTAGACCTTGTTAGGTACGTATTTTATCATAAATGTTAAAATAAATAAAAATGTTTTTAAAGGAAACTGGCTTATATTAGTAATTAGAATATAAAATACTAGCCGATGCTTTCTATTTCTTAGTTGGTTTGGTTTATTTAATTGTGACAAAGCACTCAAAGGCTATCTGCCTAAAGTGAGAGATGCCTTCGTGGGAAACTGTTTAAGGGAAATCTGACTCCTATACACATTACACATGCAGCCAATCCGATCGGCAGGATTCGAACCCCAGATCGAACTACCAGTGATCAGTGAACTTCTGTTTCTTAAAATGTTGCTTTTACTCGGTGTTTCCCAATTTTCAGAATATCTTAATTTTCATGCGCCAGAAATCAATAGCAAGATTATATTATTATTTCTGAGTGAGATTTTATTTTGTGGCAATGCTTCATCCTCGGAATTTTTTATCAAGTAATTTTGAAGCTGATATTTGTCAAACAAAATTTTTAATTAAAATTTAATAAAATAAAAACTTAATCCTACTGCGTTTAGAGTAGACAGTTTTCAAGAAGAAAACTGCACATATTGTATATTATTATTATTTACGTGTTCCGCCCTATATTGAAGGGAGGGAAACTTTCATGGAGACCTTTTTAAGGCAAACTGGCTACTAACAACACGTTACACATAGGGAAGGACCCCGGACACGCCCATGCAGCTAGTGCGTTCGCGGGATTCGGACCTTGGACCGAACTACCAGTGTTCAGGGACTTTATGGCTCGGCCACTTGTACACTGACTGTTATATTCAAGGAATCAAGTGCTTCAAGTACAATTTTTACATATTTAAATGACCAGTTGTTTGGAATAAGAGAATGTTATTATTTTTATGAATCGTTTTAAGTATTTTATGAGTGTATGATTTTGAGTGTCAATCATAACTAAAACTTAATAACCAAGTTCACTTTTTGCATGATAATTTTTTAATTAAAGTGATCACAAGAATTCTTTTTCAGTAAAATAAAACTATTTAGTGCTGCTACGCATTACACTAAAAGCATCTAAAATGTATTGAAAAAGGGTTTTTTTAAAGAAGACGTACTGATTTCCATTTCAAATCTAACAAAATATTTTTTTGTTTAGTACAGTTACAGATTTTGTCGTTATATTTTTTACCTGTAATTAATTAAATGTAGTTTCTCAATTCATATTAATTAACAAAGATATGCTCTGAATTAGCTGAATTATTGCGAGATGTACTGTTAGGTAAATGTCGAATTCTGTTTTATTCAGCTACACTACTGTGAACAACTAATATACTACTTTCTTATATGATTGCTTTATCTCCCTAAACCACTCGCAAGGTAAAACATTTCGTTCACCTTACATTTCACAGGGAGAAAAAAAGGCTTGTCTAACCCTTTTTCTCACCATAAAAACTATACAATGTTCATTATTGTATTTGCATGCAATAAAAGGGCCAAAATCTTGCGTATAAATTTAAAACTCTGCGGAGTAAGTCATTTTTCACATTTCAAAATGGGTTCTCTTTTAATATTCATGCAAGGCTTAAATAATATGTTGGTTGTGATTCATGTTATACATTTATAGTTGTATATACTCGGATCACATGCTTTTTTCGAGCATTGGATTTCACGACCTCCCTCCCCCCTTTTTTTGTTGTTGTTGTTGTTGCAATATGTTTCATTTTTATATGAAATGAATTTTTTATATTCTTTCGTCAATAGCAGCAGAAAGTGTTGTGGCCATGATGCGTATATGTAAGAAAATGTATATAGTCCTTATTCATTTCGTATACAGTCCTTACTATATTGAATATTGTCCGTATTCATTTAAATAAGATTCATGAATTTCGGCTGATTCCGTGACACAGTTATTTTAATGCAGGTTATATGTTAAAGTAGATTGCACACTGGCAATATATTATATAACTCGACTAATATACATCATAAACACCTTTGGTGTTAAAGACATACATGTAAGTCAAATAGACTCTGGTTTTATGAATTTTTAAGATCCGCAAAGTATAATTTTACATGAAGTGCAATACATGTGTAATGAGCATAATTTAGAAGTTTTTTTTTACGATAAAGTTATTTTCATTAACAAAATTTTAAAATATGCAAATATTAATTAGATAAGATTTCATATAAACCCCAGAATGAAAGCAACAGCATCTTTGAGGAGTTAAATACATTTTACAAGTGACATCTGGAGAACATGATATTGCTTTTTGAAATCTGAATGACTGAACTACTGTAATAAAAAAAATAAAAAAAAAAAAAAGAGGTTAAAAAAATCTGAAAGCTTACAGATTTTATATTACGCCCAAAGGGGCATTTTTTCACCAGGGGGGGGTCGAAATGGGATTTGAAAAGTTACACAGACAAGTCATTCGATGCAAAATACAGTTAGACATTGTAACGTCTTTGCATTGCTACGCTGCCAACATAATACCAGTCAGAAATGTAAAGAAATGTCGTGCATAAAATATCCATACTTGAACATGCACACGATGATAATGTTAATGGAATACTTTGAAATCTTTGAGTTTGTTAATAAAAAATTCGTTTAAGTTTTACAAAATGTGAAATATATAATAAAACAAATCTCAAATCACAAATTTGGACTTCCAGATGCCCGTATTCAAGTAGAGGACTATTATTCAAAATTTGATGCCTCTAGGAACCATTGTTTTTTCACAATGGGTTAGGTTAGGTTATTCAGTTATGGCAAAGCACATTAGGGCTATCTGCCTAAAGGGAGGGATGCCTTCGTGGAGGACTTTCTAAGGGAAATTGGCTTGTATACACGTTACACATGGGGAAAACCACGAAAACGCCCATGCAGCCAGCCCGTTTGCGGGATTCGAACCTCGGACCGAACTACCAGTGTTCAGCGTCTTTACCGCTCGGCCGCTGGTGGGCTTTTTCACAATGGGAGAAACATACATACATTTATGCAGATTTTGTATTATTTAATTTCTTTAAGTATAACGCAGGGCTCTAACATTTGGTGGTGACAATTTGAAAAGTGATTCAGACTTTTATAGTGAACCAATGCAAAATACCGAAACGAAATTAATAGCTCACTTGGGCAAATTGCCCCTTTGGATTAATAAATCGTTTAAGGGAGAGAATTAAACGCTGTATGTCACTGCATTTAAAATTCGCAGAATATTGATTCGTGAGTTTATTGCAACAGTTCACTTTAATGATTTAGTTTCACATTTTAAAGTCAATTATTTTATTTGTAAGATGAAAATTTTCTTTCGTCAATAGCAGCAGAAATTTGTTTCGAATAAAAAGTGAGAATCTGTAAGCAAGATGAAAGTAATAAGGAAATTTTGGGAAACTAACGCTTTCACCTTTTAATTCTGAGTTTTGAGTTGAAAAACAAGTTTCTTCATCTTTGCCACATTAAAAGTTTCAAATACCTTCTTTGGATAGTCTACCTGCTGCACCACGGCAAGCTGGAGAACATCCCGTATTCTTAATTCCTGAAGGTCACAGCTATACTTAGCATCTGAACTCAGAGGGGTTCCAGTCAGGGGTTCTGTCCATCTGTAAGCTGAAGGCTATTTGGTTAATAAAAGAGAGCTAAAAATTTCGATATTACAAAGGATGTTCCATGTACTTAGCCACTTGGACAAATAGAAATCTCATTTCTTAACTATACTTGTATGTTTTACAGCTGACATACCCAGAACTTGTACTGGTGTTCACCAAACATATTTGAATCGGCATTCGTTTGTATCTCAATAAAGACCTCTGCCTCTTTTGCATATATGTATTCATGCATACAGATTGATTAAATTAATATATAATTTCATGAATTAATTGTATTAAAAAAAATCGATTTAATTCATATTTTTTTTTCTTGTTTTTGGCCAAACATTAGTAACACGAATAAGTAACATAGCATTTTAATCTCTTTCCAATAAAATCACATATTCATGAAGTTATACAACAGCAATCAAACATTTTATATTGAATCCAGGCATCACCTTGAATATTTACAACATGTGCTGATTAATGCATAGGTATGCACAGATTAGAAAATGGTTTTCCGAAATCATTATTGACGTACGAGTGCCACATAAAGAAGATGTTTTTAATCAGAAATTTTTATAAAGCATATCACGTTACCTTCAAAACAGGATTTAATTAAAGTAGCTATAAAATTTATGAAGATTGCTTTTAATTTTTCTTGTGCAAAATGTTCTATCGCATTCATTCTCTCCTTTTCTAGACACAATGTTGATATTCTTTCATACTACATGGAACACTGAACAAACACTAGTTAAAAAACCACTCAACAGTTATGATACCACTGAATTTAAACCTAATTTAATCATCTACACAGTTTAACAACTTCTCTACACATTCCAGAACCTCATCGTGACCATCATTTCTATTTCATTTTCCTTGTTGAGTACAACACCACTTCCAGATTATTTCATTCTGAGTTACTGCATCACCATTCTTCACCTAAAATAAACCTATATACTTATTTTTCATTTTTTCTTTATTAGCACTTCTGCGTTTTCTTCATTTATAGACTTATAAAATAGAAACCCATAAAATTTTTTTACGGGGAATTGGCCTGTGGGTCCCGTAAAATACCCCGTACAGCTGTACAGGTACCAGTAACCCAAATCTTCATAAAAACCCATAAACAGAAACCTGTAGAACATATTGGTACTATAATAAAATCCCTGTAAAAAACACATAGTCAGAAACCAGAATTTTATGCATATTCATAGGCCAAATCTCCATTAAAAAAATGGATCTTCCGTAAGTCTATTCCCTATAAAAACCAGTTGACAAAAACTCAGAACTATGCAGATATTCATATGCGAAATCTCTGAAAAAGCCAGTACACAAAAATCTACAGACTAATACAGGTACCCATTGGGAAAATCACTGCACAAAACAGTAGACAAAAACCCATAAACAAAACCAATAGAATTAATACCATAGTGGAGTATCCATACACGGAATCCCTATAAAAAACAATACAAAAAATAGAACTGTAGATCAGATTTCCATAAAAATTAATAATTATAAGCATAAACCAGCAGAAGTACACAATTAGCAGTGATGAAATGTAGACCTAAATAGGGGGGAGGAGAAGTACACAGAGTAATTTTAAATAAAATCCAATGCGAAGAAACTTAATAAAATTTTATAAATATCTAGAAACTTACAAGCCCCTGTCCTCTATGCATGTCAGTAGCTATAAACATATTGCAAAATATTTATATAAATTCTCTCTGCAAAATTTTAAACTTCCTTTATAGAATTTTGAAAATAATAGAAAGATAATAATCAAAGTCATGATTCACAACCATCGAATGATATATGTATATATATAAATATAATTTATATATAAATATATATATATGTTACGGTGAAACACTGAAATCTGGAGAATGTCGACTTTCACTGGTGAATGTCAACATTCACATAGTCGCTTGGTGTATGTCCGAAATATTTTCCAAATTCTCTTATTTCTGACTTACACCAGTGAATGTCGACATTCACCATGTACTAATGGTGAATGTTGAATATACGAGAATATTATATTTTCTTCTCCGTAATTCAGTTGCGAAAAAACATACAAGTACTTAAAACACACAATACATTCAAAATGAGAAAGGAAAATAATAGAAGTTAAAAAACTTACTTAATTATACAGTACGTAGTAAATGAGAAAATAAAATAATAGTAATAAAAAACTTACTAAATTAGGTGATTCAAATCTGATTAATTGCAACAATTTAAACTATTACGAGACTTTGAATTGCACAAGAGGCCCTTGCTTTTACAACTGCATTTATGGGAAACAGCCAGTCACCTCTCTTTTCGACCTACACCAGAGCATATCTGTGATTGTCGACATACATCGGTGAGGGTCCGAATGTACAATGTTATATTCGATCTTTCACCGACGTATTTGGTGGATGTTGACATTCTCTGGTGAAAGTCGACATTCTCCAATTTCGGTCTTTCACAGTAACATATACACATATCATTTGATGGTTGCGAATCATGACTTTGATTATATATGTATATATGTTATTGATTTGATTATAAATATTTACGCATAATACTGTATCTCACTGCATATATATGTATTACACTGTATTTCCATTCTTTAATTGGGAAATTAAAGAATCGAATTTAATCACATCAGCTTGTTTAATAATTTGACACATAACGAGAAATGTATTGCCAAAGGATGGCACTTTCTGGCATCTGCTTAAATTTTAAGTTACCTACAATGTATTAAACCAAATTTAAACAAAACTAGACAAAACCCTAATTTTCAGGAAGAGAAACACTATTACAAGTAAAAATATTAAATAAACAAGCAAGCAAAAAGAATAAGGGACTTAATTATTGGAAATTTAACAAAGAGTTCACATTTCACACACTTGCTATCTCCTTAAAACTCGCTTACCACTGATAGCAGCAGCCTGACGCTTATTATGACACACATACACATAGATGTTTTGCATGGAATTTGAATCCTAGAATATAATGTAGCAAAAAAATAATAATATACAAATACTGTGTCAACCATCTTTTTATAATAATTTGAACGTTACCTGTATCTATCAGAATATAAATGAAACCTCAATAGAAGAATATAATAAATTTAATAATACCCAAAATGCAATATATTATATTGCAACAAAACAAACTTTAAAAAATTTACACGACTCTCACCGTGTAAATTTTTATACCGATTCTCACCCCACAGTTCGGGAGTTAAGGAAATATTTCATGGCGTATAATATCTTATTCTGTATCTCACTTTTAGTGTTGTATAATCTTCCACAGACTTTATATAAATAAAATCTATAACATAATAGGTATTTATACAGCATGTAGTTCTCGACATAAAAATACTTAATAATTAACTCCATACTATAATTTATATATATATAATTTATTATTACAAAAGATGTTTGATATATCATCTCCAAGGAACATAAACTTAATTAAAGCAAAGCATTATTGAAATAAATTTAAGTTGGTGTTTTAGGTACAAGTTATTTACATTTCTATTGCAGAAAAAAATACTTTAAAAACTGTATAGAAATATTATTTTGAACTGTAAAATTTCTAAATAGTAAAATTTGAAGTACTGAAAAGATAGCTATTGCTATTGACCATAGATTATACACTATAAAAATACCAATTCGTGCTTAGCATTTCTTGTATTTAGACTGCCAAATGAAATTCATATAGTGCAGTATTTAGCAATATAAATAAATTTTCTACACAACCTTAAACACAGAATTAAAATTACTGTCATTGTAATTAAGCAGATATAGCACATATAGTTACATTTGTTTAAAAACAGTTTTCACATTAATATCTATACAACCAGATAAATTTAATGCAGAAAATTGTAACGAACATTTCCGCAATATCACTAATGAAAGAAAATAATGCTTAAATATTACTTTAACTATATTTGAAAGTAATGCTAAAACAATGCCCATACAAGACCCATGATTTGAAAAGCTTTGGTTTTAACTGTCTTGTAAAACCTTTCAATTACTTATGCAAAATTCATATCCACATAAAAATTACTACACCTAAATCAACTGATTATACAGTGAAACTTTCCTAAAACAATTAACTCCACAATCCAGATAATGCCAGTTTCTTGTAGCCTTACAAAACTATCACTGATTTTAAGTACTGTTATTTAATTCTGTTCCTGACAAATGTGTCACTGTCAGAGGTTATTATCTAAGAAAATAACCACTATATGAGGTTTCACTTAATGCATTTTTTTTTCCAATAAATAATTCATATTTTATATTCCCAAGACTAGCACATTTAATGTTACATAAACTCTATTAATTACTCACAACTCTATTTCAAAAGCAATTTATAATATATATATATATATATATATATATACATATACACATTGAAATTTTCTTCATGAAATTAATAATGATGAAAATTAAAATATGCATAAAAATGTTTGATTATATGTGTTTTAACTAATACCACAAAATATTTAATATAACAATGTGGTTCTAGTCTCATACTTGTACACAAATATAGACCAAAAAGAAAAAAAACAATGTAAGCTACTATGATCATCTAAATTTTCACACTATTTTAGTAATGAAAAAAAGATTCCCTTGCTTACCTCATTCAATAAGTAATACACACATTAAATGTTTCAATGTTTACTTCACTTCAAAAAACTTACCTTTTTTGTTTGTGAAATATAATTAGTACACTTTTTAAGACATACAAAAATATTTCTTTTGCTCAACCACATCACATTAGTCGAAAAATTGAAAATTGAATCATGCAAGATCTTTTTTAAGTATGGTATGCTCAAATTTATTAGCACATAATATTCAAATGATAAAGATCTACATGAACAAACTTTAAAAAAACAAGCTTTTCTAAATTATAATCAAAAAACAAATTTTCAAAAATACAGTTTTAGTATAATGCAATGTGCATCGGATGTAAACACACTGAGCCAAATTATTAAGTCTGAAATTATCACTTTTCAGTCTTTAAGCACATTGCATTTTAGGATAAAAGTAAAGATGAAAAATCAATTTCACGCACAGAAAATCCATATCAGAACTATTTAACTGTCAAAAAGGTTTGCTGAAGCATTAGACACAATTACACAGGAATGGCTTTACTGTTATTTCCTTTCATATTATTTCATATTCAAAGTCAATGTTGGTATTTTATTTTTCATTATAAACAGTAAAACATAGTAAAAATTGTAATATTGTAAATTATTTATTGCATTACTACAGCCTACTATCCACCAAGACAATCACACAAACATCCCATAACAACATTAACAAGAACTGCAAATTACTTCTTCTGGAGTGGGGTAGGGAGGGGAATTTTTCTTCTCATGTCAGTGTTAACATGGAGAAAAATAGTTTGAACGCGGTGGTGTTAAAAGGATGATGGTTGATACCGATGTTTATTTGTAATATCAGAAATGTTGATATATGCACATATAAGTGTGTATGTGTGTGTATTCAGAGAACCAATACGTGGCGAAATCACCTCCCTGACATGACCGCCTCTGAACAAGACCAGTATTTCTGAAATCATAAGTATATTTTGGTATTGAAACATTCCTTCTGTAAGACGACCACCCGCGAAGAAAATTCCGAAGTGTGACTGGTCGCCTTAGAGAGATTCATTTTGTAGAGGCAACCTCTAAAAGATAAACGTATTTCTGAGAACATAAGTATATACTGGTATTGAGCATCACCTCTCTAAGGCGACCACTTGCAAAGATGCATTTTTATGTGTGGCTGGTCGCCTTAAAGAGACTTCACTGTGTGGGCGAAAAGGGCTGCGTGGCTTAGCAGTGTGGGCTTTGAAGAATCATATTTAAAGTGAAACTCAAGATTTCACCACATCTTCATAATCTCGCATGGACGTGTCTATTCTAAGGACAGTCCGATAAAGTTTTTATTTTATTAAATTTTAATTAAAAATTTTCATTGACAAATAATAGCTTCAAAATAACTAGTTAAAAATTTCTGAGGACAAAGAGTCGCCAAAAAACAAAATCTCACTCAGAAATATTAATGTAATTTTGCTATAGATTTCTGGCATGAGGAAATTAAGATATTCTGAAAATTAAGAAACACTGAGCAAAAGCATGACTTAAAAGAGATAGAAGTTCGCTGAACACTGGCAGTTTGGACTGGGGGTTCAAATCCTTGTGAACGGCCTGGCTGCATGGGCATTTTCATCGTTTTCCCATGTGTAACATGTATAAGAGCCAGAGTTTCCCTTAAAAAATCCTCCACAAAGGCATCCCTCTCCTCAGTTAGCCTTTGAGTGCTTTGCCATAATTAAATAAACCAAACCGACCAAGAAATGAAAGACATCGGCCAGTACTTCTTGTTCTAATTGTTAATACAAGCCAGTTTAATTTTAAAACGTTCTTACCTAAGCCGAGTTTCCTAAGTGATAATCCCACAACAGGTTAGTAGCAGCCATGATAAAATATCCGCCTAACAACAACTAGAATAATCCTTCATCCTAAACCGACTACTGGTCACTTCCAGGGAACGTTGGTACAAAATGTTTCAATATGTGTTAAGAAGGAACAAGGAATAATTCCATTTTTTTTTCATATAAAGGAATAAAAAAATTCAATGTTTGCTAAAGAAAATGAATGGGAAACCTAAGTTCAAGGTGACCACTTACAGTTCAAAATGATTTACCCTTCTATAAAGGTGGTCATCTTAGAAGAATGAGATTTGATACCAAAGCTTCATACCTATACTATCACCTACAGAAGTGTTCGTCTTAGGAAGCTCCTTCACTTGTATGTTATAAAAATTCAATCAATAACTAAAAAATTTTCGAATAAAATTTACCCACAAAATTAAATAATACTTTTAAAGTGTTTATAAGAAATGTCTAAATGTAAAGAATTATCTTCAAATCGACCACTCAGGATTTCACCACATCTTTTTAACTTAGGTGGATGTGCTCATCTTCCATAATAATTAAAACCTATGTTTATTTCTGTTCTCAAAAGCACTAGTTGTCTTAGAGAGATACCAGTATTTCTGAGAAGGGTGCACTGTAATTACATATTATTTCTAGAAAAAAAAAAAGATTGTGTTTAAATTCCCTGATTATACTTTTAAATGTGAGTCTTCCAATGACTGATGTAAAAACAAACCAGTTTTTGTTAATATTCCCCTGCTAAATTGGCCACTAGTGCCCGAGCGGTAAAGGCGCTAAACACTGATATTTCGATCAGGCGAACGAGCTGGTTGAATATATATTCTTATCAACTGTATTTTTAGCTACGAGCTCCCTGGCGACCATATTGATCACCAGAATCCCAGCATGGAAAACACTTTTTAGTTTACCCAGGTATAAATGAAGTCTAATGAAATCTCCAGATATCTTGGTTCTTATAATAGTTCCAGCTGCAGTGAAGTTGGATTTTCATCTATCTGTGTAGCACTCAATTAATCCTGTTGGGATAAGGTCAGTTAGAGATTCTATCTCATTTCTTTTTGGTATATAAGTTGAGAATAGTTTATTTGGAACTATTGTTTTAGTATTTGCATCCTTGAGCATATAGATTATAGGGGTTCATTGCTCAAGTGCAAACATATGTAAATGTGGCCTTTATGACCGAAACCTGTCCTTTGGCACCATGTGCCATTTTTATTCAACCTATATATGGCTTTAATTGCTTCTCCGCTCAAAAACAGTTTCAAGGGTGGAATTTGCAGTAAAAATTCTAATGCAGCAGTAGGGTTACTGTTTAAAGCCCCCTAATGCATAGCACCTTCTGTAAAATGTTTACATATATGCTTTTGTTAATAACATTGATCCAGACCACGCATCCGTAAAGAAAGCATTGGTCGGATTATGGCAGTACAAATCCATACAGTAGATTTTGGGTTAAGGCCCCATTGTTTGCCAACGATTTACCTGCAGAGTATTAGTACATTTGTGACTTTTCTTTTGTATCGGTGATCCATGTGACTTTACTGTCTAGATAACACCCTAGGTATTTAACACATTCCTTACGTCTAATAATCTGGTTACCCAGATACAAATCTGCCAGTTTCCATTTCCTGTTCCACGTGAAAACTATGACCTCTGATTTTTCAGCACAGAAAGATAGGCCACTTGTTTCACCCCAGTGTGATACTTTATTCAAGATTTGCTGAGCTTGACTGTGTAGGGTTCCAATATCGAAACCCTGTGGTAACATAATAGGGTCATCAGCATAAGCCTGTGACAGGCCAGGCTCCTCCCGTAGAAGTACTAAGAGTGAGCTGAATACCAAGTTCTACAGGAACGAAGAAAGGATACCACCCTGAGGACACCCTTTATTAATATCTCGCTTTACTTCACAGTCAGTGAGACTAATGAAGATATTCCTGTTTTTAATCATAAAGATGACCCATCTAGTTATCATAGGGTGAATATTACTTCCAATGACGGCTTTATGTATTTCCTCAAAGCCGATTTTATTAAAGGCTCCTACAATATCCAGTAGAATCCCAATGGCAAAGTGTCTGTCTATAATTGGTTTTCTATTCTCCAAACCAGTTGGTGTAGGGCCGACTCAGTGGAGAAGCCAGGTCTAAAACCGTGTTGGTCTAAGCCAAAAATATGGTTCAGATTGTTAGACTGGAGGTTCCAGAAAATCAATCTTAAGCTGATCTTAGGAACATATCCTAAAACCAAGCTGGATTCGAATATGTCCCAGCCTTTCTGGAGCAGAATTGGGTAAATACTATCGTTCCCTGGAGATTTAAATGCAAGAACTACATCTACGGCCGCTTTAGCCTTTTCGAAGTTCACTACTGTCCTAGCAAAATCCGATTCTAATAGATTATGAAAGAGTTCCAATAAGTTTTCATGGGGGTCAGAGGTGACACTTGTGTCTCCCAGATGAAAATTCAGCATGGTCGATAGTGTATCCAGAGAGTTTATAGTATAACTGCCATCTTGTTGCATAACCAATGAAATGTGAGATTCCCGAGACCTCTTAAGAATCTTATGTACTCTGGCAGTCTTATGGTAGGACAGAAGGATCTTCATGAGTTGGATTTCACTTTTAAATTTCCTTTTTAGGATTTTGAAGTTAGACCAGTTAACTTCAGATTTATTTCTGACTGCCTTCCTGTGAGCTCTCCGAGCCTCTAGGCAGAGGCTTTCAAGCTAACTAGTCCACCAGACTCTCTTGCTGGAAGAGTACTTCCTTCGTTTGAGAAGGCATGATGCATGATAGGATTCAATAATGATATTTGTCAGGTTGTTTGCTTGGATATCAAGCTCCTCAACTGAACAATTATTGTCTAAAGGCTGAAGGTTAATGACATTAGAAACCAGGGAGTCCCTATAAAGGTCCCAATTTGTGTTTTTAATGTTTCTGAAAAATTCAGCTGGAATTTCATTCCTAATATGAAATTGTACGAGGGTAAGTTGAAAAATAAGTTTCTCCTGTCGACTGTGGTCAGAGTTGTGTATGAAAGTCAAAAAATAGAATGAGACATTAAAGATATGACATACCTTTATTTTTCCACATAGGTACCAAGTACATTGAGACATTTGTCATATCGCTTGATAAGTTCCAAAAAGCCCTCCAGGAAAAAATCAGGGCTTTGCATATGGAAGAAGCGTTGAACGGCTTGTTTCACTTCAGTATTGCTTCCAAAGCGCCTTTCCCCGAGATTTTTCTTCAAAGCCGGAAACAGATGGAAGTCGCTTGGTGCGAGATCAGGACTGTATGGTGGATGGTGTAGGCGCTCCCAACCAAGAGTTGCAATATGGTTTTGCGTTGCCGTCGCCAAATGTGAGTGTCTGGCATTTTCATCCCAAAACAGAAAGCCCGAAGTGAAGAAGGCCAGGCCGCTTTTTCCAAATGCCCCTTTTAAATTTGACAGGGGGTCACAGTAGCGCGTAGCATTGATGGTTCCAACCTCCAAAAAATCCAGCAACAAAACTCCTTGGGGGTCCCCGAAAAATGTAAGGAGCACTTTTCCCGCAGAGGGGGTTTTCTTGGAACTTCTTTCGGACAGGTGATGATGGATGTTTCCACTCCATAGATGCGGCCTTCGATTCTAGCGTGAAATGGTGGACCCATGTTTCATCCCCCGTCACGATCCGAAACAGAAAGTCATTGCCATCTTCGTGGTAATGCACGAGATGTTCCAGGCTGACCCCCATGCGTTGTTCCTTGTGTGTCGAGGTCAATTGTCGGGGCACCCATCGTGCTGACACTTTTCTGTATCGAAGAATGTCGTGGATGATGTTTTGAGCTCGCTCATGTGAGATTCCAAGTTCTTCCACTACTTTATCGATGGTGATACGACGGTTCGCTCTAATCATATCATCCACCTTCCTGACATTTGCATCTGTAGTGGCCGTGCGCGTCCGTCCAGCTCTCGGTACGTTCTCCACTTGCTGACGTCCATCACTGAATGTGCGACACTATCTCCGCACCATTTGCTTCTGGCCCATAGACTTCCATGAGGCGGTTATAAATTTCTGTTCCTGATACTCCACGTGCCTATTCATAGCAGATAACCGCTCTCACTTCCTCCTTTGACCACGAATTCAAAACGCACCTTCTCTCCATACCTACCGAGGCTCAAATGAGAGGCTGGTCTCCGCTTTGCGCAGGCACTGCAACAGCGCCATCTGCTTGATTTGCAGCGACCTCTACCCAATGGTGTATCGGTGACTTGCACGCTTTCCTGCTGTGTCGCCTTTCGCCCATAGCCGTTCAATGCTTCTTCCATATGCAAAGCCCTGAATTTTTCTTGGAGGACTTTTTGAAGCTTATCAAGAGATATGACAAATGTCTCAACGTACTCGTTCGAGAATAATAAAATAAAGGTATGTCATATCTTTAATGTCTCATTCTATTTTTTGACTTTCATACGCAACTCTGACCACAGTCGACAGGGGAAACTTATTTTTCAACTTACCCTCGTATAAGGCGATGGTCTGAAAGTGAGGGATTGTCACTTACATGCCTATTCTCAATAAGATGATAGATATCAGAAGAAGTTAATGCGAGGTCAATGACCTCGTCTCTTCTGTTGACAAAAGTGGGACGATTTCCCCTATTTACCCAAGTTAGGTTGGTGTTCATTATAAGTTCTATGAGATTTTCTCCTCTAGGATTGGTATCAGAACTGGCCCATGATAGGTGGTGAGCACTAACATCACCATCAATAATCATAGGAGTATTGTTGATTTCACAGAAACTCACAATATCTATAAATTCTTGCGGAATGTTGAGGTCATAAGATCCTCTGATCTGAATTGAGATAATTTCATATCCTTTATAGGTTTAGAAATGTAAATGCTAGTTCTAGGTCTTTTAATAGGTCCTTCTGACAAAAAGAAGTGTGCATTCATTGGGCTACCAAGGATTTTACCCTTATAGACCCAAAAGGTTCTTGCATTAAGGCAACAAAAGTGAATTGTTTTACCTAATCGAGCAGCTACATCGTATGAAGACGCTCTGCTATGTTGCAGGTTTAGTTGACTAACCTTAACCATTAAGACAGGTTAAATGAGAGTTAATTTACCCTGAAGGATTTTAAGAGAGACTTAGTCAGAAGCCGTCTCCATAAACCACGACTTCCCTTGAAGTCGTGACAGGGGAAACCTATTCAGAGGTCTTCCCCTGAGCCCCCAAAGAAGGCTCTGGTTCTGACTCCTTTTCGGTCTCCCCTTCTTCCAACAGCTGTTTCCTCGGAGGATTCTTGGGTGGAGGAATTGACCTCCCCTGTAGCCTCGGCTCCTTCAGGTGTACAGAGCCGCGGGCGGCACAGAAAAGCTTGAAGTTCTGGGCCTCCAGGTAATCCATGAGCTCAGGATCCACTCCCCTTGTAGCAGGCTTCAAGGAGCTTGACATTATCTTTTGGTGACCTGTTACCAGGAAACCAATCGAAAAACCTCTTCAGGAGGGTCTGTCCCTGGGAGCCATGCCGTAATAGGTGGAGTGGTCTTTTCCAGGGCCAAGTAGATCATTAATTAGGTTCTTTAGAACGTCCATAGTCTCCTGATCTTCACACGCAATGTTGAGGCCATTCGGCTGCAGAACTGTCTTGTGGACCCTACAAGTGGTGATGGAGCCATCGATAATTCGGTCATCAATCACATAAGTGGTAAAGTCTACATCTGCTGATGTTATGTCTCTGGAGTCATCCTTGCAGACAACATGCAGAGTGATTGCCTTCCTCACAGCTTCACTATAAAGCCATCGTTTCTTGAGGGCCATTTCCGAGGTGTCACCAACAATGCATCCTCTCTTACGAGAATCTTCATTGCTTGGAAGACTCTCTTTCACCAGTTTGGAGGTCACTCCAGAGGTCCCAGCTTTAGCTGTGTTCTCCATCGCTCCCTTCTCCCCAGTGATCAAGATCCCTTCCAGGGCTCTCTCCAACTGTTTCCGCTCCTTCTGGCGTTGTTTCTTTTCTCTTCTTTTATTTACAACCTCTGTCATTGGTCACTGGCCATCCACTTGCGCATTTGACGCAGCACTACTGACAGAGAAGTCAGAATCCATCCCCACCGGGTTCAAGCCGTCCGCACCCGAAGGCACATTCCCCCCTTCAGCTGTGGTTCTGGTTTCTGTAGTCCTAAAGAGAAGAGCATCCGTACCAAAGGCGCATTCACTCCCTTAGAAGGAGCTACAGTGGTTAAAGTGGAAGTTTCAGAGGATGCGTTTTTATCTGATTCTGTTTTTTTTTTTTTTTTTTTTTTTTTT
>KK112648.1:147812-204136 GCA_000611955.2 Stegodyphus mimosarum
TGGCTCTAGTGTAGAATTGGGTGCCCTTTTGATTGGGGAAAAATTTTGTTCAGTTTTGGCGATGAAACCCTATTTCTGGTTACCATGAGAGTTTTAACTTGGTTTTAGCTTCTTGATTTTTTAAAGTGAAAATAAATCGATGCGCACATGGACAAAGTCAAGGCAATGTGCAACGACTAGTTTGTGCAATTCTCTGATGTTTTTTTAAGTGAAAATAGGTCGATGTGTACATGGGCACGGAGTTTCTGAAATCCTTTGATTTCTTATTTTGGTTTTGTGTAGTGGCCATATTGAAATTGTGCTTTCCTGGCGCCAATATAGGTGTCAAAAAAGAATCGCCAATAAACAAGGGGCACCCAATTGTAAACTTTCACCTTTTTTTTTTAATCACTAGCATCTACTTGAAAATCGTGGACCTTTTTTCAACTAAAAATTCCCTCAACGTGATTTATTTCTGTCTATGTTTTAAAATGCTCCTAAAGCAAGATATGGGGTTGTCAATGCACTGCTTTATGAAGGCGATAAGTGTTCTGTGAAACTCTACACCTGCAGAAATTTCGGGAGTTAAATAATTAGGAAGATCTTCCCTTCTGTCGTCTTCTATTGAACATATTTCCTCCACTGCATTACCTGCTTTTTGCAGTACGATTTATTGTCATTTACTCGTATTCCGAGACTTTGTTCGTCACCCAGGACATTTTTCGTTAGAAAATTTGTTTGTAATCCAAGGTTCCACTCTACTGTGGCAAAATCTAGCTAATCATGCCTCTCTTTAATAATTCTGCTTTCAGCTAACTAAATATTCCCTGAAAATTTTTAAATAATCATATTTTGTACTTGTTGCTAATAAAAGCATCGAAGTAACAAAATTATTGAGTAGTTACTAATTGAATTTAAGGCAAAATTGGTTTTTTGTTGGTCATTTATTATTATTTTATTGTCCTTTTTGCTATTATACAGAATATAGACAGAAGCCATATAAAACTATTCAAGTCATATCCGGAAAAAAGAAAATTTCTCAAAGCAATTACCCTCTTTTATATAAGGTTATTTAAATCACCAACAATTTTCAACAGCAGAAAAGAAAAGTTATACTTACTCGGGAAACTCAGCGATTAATTCTTCTATGCAATCCCATTTTTTCAATTCTCGGTATCTATAAAGAATACTTTTATAATAACTTAATTTCATAATTACAAGTTCTAATTAACTTAGATCACGATGCACAATAACATGTCAAAAACTTATTTAAAATTTGTTCCGTCATAAAACAAGAAACGTTGCCACATTCAAGTCGTCGCCGCAAAATACTGCTCCTTCGAGTGGTGCAAACATCAACACCGGAGTATCTGGCCTGTGCGGTGGTGTCGGTCTGTGGCGACCTACCTTCCTTACTGAGACGTAACAGAGATGCTTCTCAATGCTGAGGAATAGTCACTAAAATGACAAAAATTCTCAGCATAAATATACCGTTCTCTTGCAAACGAAATATGTAAGGTGAGCTGTGGAACTGGTGAGCAAGTAAAGAAAAATAACTGAAAATTTAGCATTTTTCTTGAATGTGGCTTTTGGACTCTCAGAAGTTTTAGCAGCGAATAATCTATTATTGGTAATATGTCTGCTTGCTCTAGTCCAGATTTAAACTTATCAGCACGAGGAGCAAGTTCTTCAGTGATAGTTTCTCGTACCTGTTTATTGAATTATTCTTCGCCACATGGTCCAGAGCTGTTTTTGCTATAGTCAGTAATTTTCTCAAAATGTTTTTTAAGTATATTCTTTGGATTTTTTACACTTAGGAAAATTATGCGGCAGTTCAGTTTTTCGATCCATTTTGCGTAAAAATCCGAATTTTTGTGCGGAAGAGCACATTTTACACATATCGGAGGACCTGGAACATAGACACCTTCCCATGGCTACGTTCCAGGTCCATCTCGTAATTGAACCTAGTGTGGAAAAGATCTGCGATATGGAAAACCTATCTTTCTCCAAGATCTCTATCAAGCCATACAAATTTAAAGGCGGGCAGGCCCCGTGTCACAACAACCAATATTTTTTTCATTTCTCAACCAAGTGTAAACTTGCTCCGAGTTGTCTAAAATGCGCTCTCCCACACAAATTTTCGGATTATCACGCAAAATGATTTGAAAAGACCTGATGCAACTGTGGCGACGAGCATGCTGCCAGTTTTTCTAAGTGCCCCAAAAATCTCTAATGATCATATGTAAAAAAAGGCTCTTAGAAAATTATTGACTTTAGGAAAAACAGATTTGTTCCACGTAGTGAGGAGCCACGATTAAATAACCAGGTAGGAGAAACTATCGCGAAAGAAATTGCTCCTCGTGCTGTGCTAGAGAAAAGCAGAAATATTACAAATAATAGATTGTAGATGATGTATATTGATGTAGGCAAAATAATCACTATTAGACTTAATGAAATAAGGGAAGCCCCTTGTAGCGAGTTGACACAATAAGACGGTAGCGTATTTAAACTCGTTCGTTTATTTATAAAAGGCTATATTAAAACACTGACTTTAAATTAATTTCTCGTCCAAACGAGAGAAAAGGGAAACAAAATATAAACAATGTTAATAGATGTACAGGTTCTCTTAGGTGAACAGTTCGCAAAAGTTCTTGGGTCTTTTTCTTATGCAGGAAGGAGTTCGGGTGGAGTCATTTGATGCAGTAAATCTTATTGTTGCCTCAGCTGGATGATTTTGAGCGGACTGCTCGTAATACAGGTAGGGACCAACCCGGCTACCAGTGACAGGATTTCTCCTCAGAGAGAAATAATACTCTTGATAGAGTAAAGGCAGAATTGCTCTTGGTAGAGCGAAGGAAAATTGCTCTTGACAGAGCTGCAGCTACAAGAGAGAAGGTCTCTCTCCCTAGGTAACTAACTAGCTAAAACTAAATAACTAACTGAGTGACTAACTGATTTTTGGCTGCTGCGATTCCAAGATGCCCTGGGCGTGTCAGGATGACTTCCTAGCTCTTCATTTGCTGGAGAATTTCCAGATAGTCTCTCGATTGGCGAGAGCCCTTTGATTTTCTGTAGACATGATGACAGGCCTGGGAAAAATTTCGCGAGAAAACTCTGGTTAAGATTAACTCAAGCCGGGTACCCCGTGAGTAAAAGAATAAAGCACCGATCAATCAAAGTAAGTGCATTTTGAAGGAAGCATTCCAGATTGCAGATCTTTCAGAAAACGACACAATGTCTGTCCTTCAAACCCTTATGGAGAAACAAAGGCATGTGAGTGGTACATGATTGTAGCTCACGTTCAGCTTCTGTGAGGCAGGCAATGTCGTTACAGAATAACACACCTTCCAAGAACTTCGAGGTGGTCTTTAGCTGAAGACATTACACCCTACTTCTATTGACAAGATGTTTGTATTAATAAAATTAGGGAAGCCTCTGTTTCTACTGAAAAGATTTTTTGGAAGCCCCTACTTCTATTGACAAGATATTTGTATTATTATTATACTTGAAGAAATCTTCAGTGTGAGAACTTTGGGGAGTTTCAATTAAAGTATATCTTCCCTCAATATGGTTACTTCACGTGTGCTCAAGTTGTCAGAAGCTGGTTAGTTTTGTATGCATTTGGTAATTATCGTTAGTATATGTTTTGTCCGTATGTATCCCGTAATTTAATAAATGGTGTGTATTTGGTACCTAGATTTCCTGTTTTCCATTTTGAATCAGTTTATTGTTTTGCATTATTTTAAAATTATTTATAATACCCTTAAGACTCGCACTGCCTTTACATGTTCAATTTTACACCCATCCCTCGAATTACACGGTTTAAAAATTAACAGATTTTAAGAACTTGGTAAATATATATATTCAACTGCATATACGGAAATACAAGACATTTTTGAATGTCATTCCTTTGATAACACTGGTGGCAACAGGAAGTATGCGGATTCTCCGTGTTGTAAAAGGGGAATTCCCGTATTATGTATATGAAGTTCACAACAGTAAATCTATTTGTTTCATGGGAACTAGTGCAGTATCAGTAATTTTTAGCAGCAAAGATTACATAATTTTTATCTATATATTTGAATGTTTACTGGTAAGTTTTCAACATTTATATTTTTTGTGGCATTTTTATAATTTACGTAAATTTTTTAAGGCTTTGTAATAGCAAATGATTTGAAAAAAATCAAATAAAAAGAAAAGTTATTTCTTTAGAAACAAAAATTAAAATATTAAATCGTCTACGTAATACAGAAAGAGTAACATATGTTGCTAAATTTTACTCCATGAATGAAGTCACAATAAGGACAGTTAGAAAAAAATGAAGAATCTATTAGAAAAAGTGTAGGAGCAGTAAGAGCACAATTTAATATGAGATGATACAATGGAAAATATGGAAAAGGTATTAATGATAAGGATAGAAGACCGAAATCAAAAACGGATTCCAATTGCTACTAATGTTATTACAAGTAAGGCTTTATAAAGATTTACAAAGCACTTAAGAAACGGTCACCGTCGGCTTCGCCAGATGAAAAAAAAGATATCTTTTTCCGAAGGTCATGGTTCGTTTGAAAGATTTAAACAAAGGCATTCTTTACATAATCTAAGATTGAAAGGAGAAAGTGCATCTGCTGATTTGGATGCAGCATAACAATATCGAGCAAAATTTGCTAAAATCGTTGCTGCCAACTCTTACACTTTTAATCAGATCTTCAATGCTGACGAGTCCGGGTTGTTCCGGAAAAAAATACCTGAAAGAACCTATTTAGATAAATCTTGCAAATCAGCTAGTGGTCATAAGGTAGCGAAAAGCCGTATAACATTCTTTTCTGTTGCAACGCTTCAGGCGATTACATAATAAAACCACTGGTTATTAACAAATCAAAACTACCACGCTCATTTAAAGGAATAAACATAAATAACCTACTCGTTTATTGGATGGCTAATAAGAAAGCATGAGTTACTGACATAGCTTTTAATAAATGGTTTCATAAAATGTTTGTCCCAGTTGTAAAAAATTATTTAAGTAAAAAGGGATTGCCTTTTAAGGCTCTTCTATTAATTGATAATGCACCTTCTAATCCTCAAGATTTACAATACGAAAATGTAGAAGTTGTTTTTTACCAAATAATGCAACCTTTTTATTACAGCCGTTAGATCAAGGAATAATGCTGACTTTTAAGGCATTGTATATCAAACAAACCTTCAGGTATGTTTTAGAACAAATGGAAAATGATGAATCTCTTACTCTTATAGATGCTTGGAAGAAATTTACAATCTTAGAATGTGTTAAGCATGTTGGACTGTCATATACTCAGATTAAACAATCAACGCTCAACCTATGCCAGAAAGCAATATGGCCGGATGCTGCTAAAGATGAGAATGATCGATTACCACTATAGCATGAATTCTCAGATCACTAAATTGGCCGAAAATATAGGAGGAGAAGGTTCTGAGAATTGAGCTCAGGCAGATATTGAGGAAATAATGGCTGATCATGAACTAAATGAGGATGAGTTAGCTAACATGATTCATGAAACAAATAAACATGATGAAGACAATGATTCTGATGAAGAGCAATTTGAACCAGTTGCGTTCACAGCAAGAGTCATCAGTGTAGGACTTGAATTGGGAAAAAGAATAGGTAATCATTTTTTACAATATGACACGATTGAACGAGCTGTACAATTCCAACGGGAGCTTATTAAGCGCTTAAAAAATATGCGGAGGTTTACAAAGATTTAGGAAAAAACTTAGGCAATTGTTGATTACGGATTTCACTACAAAGTCTTGTCGATTTGAGATCTTCCCTAATTCGTCAACCATTGAAGCAGAATCTTATCAAGAAAATTTAAGTGATGAAAGTGACATCATACCAATCAAGAAGAAAGTACTAATAGTTCATAAAAATGATGACAGTGAACATAAAATAAATTTTATAATGGTCTTATATTTACCCAATGTAAAATAAATGAAATATGCGCTTCTATTACCTACATATATTTGTTATTTTATGAACGAAGTATAACTTTATTTATTTTAACTTTTGTTTTATGTAAATAAATAACTAAATTATACAGATTTAGTGTGTTTTTTGTTTCACTCGGTTTTAAAGCGAAATCCAATAATTCGATTTATACGGTTTCGTGCGGAACCTAGCTTCCGTATAAATCGAGGGATACGTGTCTTTTTTTACACGCTCACCAGTTCGGCAGCTCGCATTACATATTTCGTTTGTAAGAGAAGTGCTATATAATCATGGTATATTGATGCTTAGGACTTTTGCCATTTTAGTGACTATTCCTCAGCATTTAGAAGCACCTCTGTTACTTCGCAGTAAATTCTAAAGTAACTATTTACTTTATCGATCGGCGGTAGGTCGCCACAGACCACACAATCCGGTGTTTGCACCACTCGAAGTAGCAGTTTAAAGTTATTGTCTGAGCCGAAAGCAGTACCGGGTTAAAAATAGACAAAAGAAGGCAAATGTATAGAGTTCATAACTGGAAAAGTACAGCATCAGCATAGAAAAAAATTAAGGAATAAATTTAAGAAAAAGTTCACAAATCTCTAATGATATAGAATATCCGAGCTATTGAATGTGTGCTCTATGTGCATGGTAGAATTCCAAATACACTTAACTGTACATCTATTCATTCTTCGGCAGTTTGTGACAAGTAATGTAAATATTTTTCATTTATTTTATAATTTATTTTACTTTTCATTTTCCTTTCATAACTCCCAAAATATTAAATATAAGCCATCAACATAAGTCAAGATTAAAAAAAAGGAAAGAAAGGAAGAAAAAAGAAGGAAAAAAGGATTAAATAAGAAGAAAAATTAAAACAAGAGGACGTATTACTTCAGAATTTTACAAAAAAAGGATTCAGCTGTCAATAAATGAAGAGAGGATTCGATTGATGCGTAATTGAAGAGAAAGTAGAAAAAGAAGAAAATGAGGAGGAAGATGGAAAAACAAACTAAAGGTATTTTAAAAGCATTATGCGAAAGAAACATCGTGAACATCAGCTGTACCTACCAAAGAAGGAAATGAAGTCGAAGAAAACTTAGATTAGTGTATGACAGAGAGGAAAGAAGGAAACAAAAGTGAAAATAAACAACAGCAATGCGGATATTCTTCGGAGAACAGCCTTGGTGCCTTAAAAATCTCTAAAATTATGGTATACTTATGTGGCCCAAATATTTTACTTTCCTTACGCAAGTTTTCATAATTCAAACAACTCTGTCAAACATATGTTTAGTAAATGTGTTGAAAGCAACTCGTATAGAAGTTATAAAAAATTACAAGATCAGAAAGGACACATATTTATCATTCAAGAGCAAACAGCGAAAAAACTGAAAGAAAACTATTGGTCTGCAGTAATAAAAGAAATTTAATTTATTGTTACATATGAAAACTTTTTTTCATTAAAATAACTTTTACTGAAAGCTACAGAGATTTAACCCTCCAAGAGTGATGAAAGTCAAATATGACATGAGAAGGATGGATTGCCAATTCGTTACACATGAAACTTTCTGCCAGTTCCAGATCTATTCGAGCGCGGATTGGATGCATATTTCAGAAGAAGGAGTCAAAGCAAAAAGGTGAGAGGTCTATTCTGAATTTTCGCCAATAATTAAAGCAAAGAAACCTCTTAATTCGTCAACAAGCTACCATCAATCAGGCTGTTATTTTCTATTAGTAAAATAATCGAGGTAACAATAATGGTAAGACTCAACGCCTTCATCGACACCAACAGAATCGTGATTAAATTAACTTTTGGCTTTCTTCTAAACTCATCAACTACTCCCCAGCTACAGAGGTGGTATATAGAGTCTGTGGGCTTTCTTAGATAGCATACAACTTAGACTCTGTGTAAGAGATGAAGTAGAGAATTCTTGCTCCGTCTTAGAGAATAAATACTGCAAAAGATAGGTTTTAAATAGCCTTTTTATTTAAACTAAATTAAAACAGATGCACGCACTTCGTGTTCGCAAATCACCACCACTTGTGGCTAAAGTAATTTAAAGCAATATAAGAAGATGACAATTCACTAATAAATTAAGATATCTAACGACTGGTTAATTAGCTTAACTAACACTATATCGGCTTCACACAGCAAAGCCGAGCCTAAAAAGATGATTATAAATCTGACTGGTATCTAAAACCGGCCAGACAGCTTCAAACAGGTAGCATAAATTCGGAATTAAGTCCGCTACTACTCTTTTCGGACTCTTGACACTCAGCTTAAATAGTGCTTCTGAAACACGTTTAGAATTTGCATCTATGTCATAACAAATTACATTCTAGCAGGAAACTGAAATCTGAAAGGAAAGGGAAGGAAAACTAAAAATAATTGGTTATAATACAATAAATACTTACAGGTCAAACTGATTTCTAAGAGGTTATAGAAAAAACGTTGACTGCTAGACTTTTCTTTGAAAGGGCCAGAGCTTTCGATACGGTCCTCGCTGGATAGCTTCATTCACAAATTACTCACTCTGGAATTCCAAGGCGACATCAAAAATTTCATTAAATCCTACATCACAGGTAGAAACTTTATCGTTCGCAACAGATACTCCCCCCACCGTGTTATTCTGGCCAGCATTCCACAACGCTTCGTATTGGGAACAACACTATTCAACTTATATGTGAACGACATCCCACAAACATCCAACATAATTTTAGCACCTTATGCTAATGTCATTGAGAACATCTCATAAAATACTTTTTTCGTCAGCACTGCAAGCTTACATCTATGCATTAGAGACTTCAGAGACCGGAATAGCCTTTTATCTGAATAGAAGAGAAACACGCCAATGTGACAATCAAAATCGCTGAAACAACCTCCTATTTGGCGCACATTTATCAAAACACTCAATCGATTTCGAGGGCAGTTACAGGTCCCTCCTCATCAAGAGAACGAAATTTCTAGAAAGGGAAAGCAACCTTAGTAACGGCTTTTCATACCCTCGGGTAGTACCATGCGCGAGGAGACAACGCCATTTATTGGCAAAAATAATAACCAAGAATTACGTTAATAACATTTTAAAAGCGTGAGGAAGGACTGGATTGGACTTAAAATCATTCACTAAACATGCTAAATCTTTGTATATATGAAAGCCTCAAGAAAATCCAATTCACCAACAGAAGATGCCTTTTGGATAATTTTTGCAGATCCAAAGTCAAAATTATGATTAAATTTCCAACTGTGATACGCTTTTGAAGACTCGTTAATTTCGCCCTTTCGGACATAAAATTCATGTTCCTTGATACGAAACTTTAAAACTCTTCTTGTTTGACCAATATATCTCAAGCCACACTGACACGATATACTATAAATTCCCCAAAATTTAAGTCAGAAACACAATCTTTTAGAGTCAAACCATGAATTTTATTGATAGGGAAAAAACTGACTTGAAAATTGAATTTCTGGAGAATCAGTGCAACTTTATAACTAACAGAAGGATGAAATAGAAGCACGACAAGGTCAATAATATTATTTTTAACAGTGGAATGTCTTCACTTTGAGCGCGCGAAATACATAATAGCAAAAAGAAGCCATTTTTTGCTTAACAGGATGGCATGACTTAGCATGGGGTGGTAAACAAGCTGCAAAGGGTTTACGATTCACAGTAGTGCTAAAATCAATTTCATTGCGGATTATAAAAATATCAGAGAAGGGGAGGAAATTGTTGGATGCAATTTCAAGAGTGAATTGGATGGCTGGATCAAATGAATGTATAATAAATAAAATCTGGGATAAATCTTCTTTATTACCATCAAAAAGGGCGAAAGCGTCGTCTACATAACGAATTCAGAGACGAAAAGATAGTTTATCAAATAATTTTACCTCAAAATAGTGCATATAAATGTCAGCAAGTACAGGACTGACAGGATTAGCCACAGCCAATCCTTCAATTTGACGATAATATTCATTTTGGAAAACGAAGTGGGTTTGACTTAGAAAGACTTTAGTAAGGAAAACCAACTCGTCAATTTCAGTATGTGTGAAATGGAATTCACGAAGCCTAGTTGAAAGACATTTTAGTGCTCCTTCGACTGGAACATTAGTAAACAGTGATTTGACATCAAATGAAACCATAATGCAACACAGTGGTGAAATATCTTTCAGTTTATCGATGACTTCAGAAGAATTTTTTTACAGTGTGAATATTGTTAGCAAGTAAAGGAGAAAATGTGGAAAATAAATATTTGGCCAAAGGATATGATGCTCTACCTATGTTGGAAACAATTGGTCGAAAAGAAATACCAGTTTTGTGGACTTTAGCACAGTTAGTAATAGGTGGAATAAGTGATTTTTTTTCAACTGGGTTGGGAGTATATGAGAAGATTTAATAGCTGTTTTAACTTTCGTGAGGTTCGAAGTTGAAGGATCTTTAGGGATCGAGCAGTATGAGCCTTTATTTATCAGTTTAGAGACTCCAGCAATATATGTGCGTTTGTTCATAACAACGATCTGTTCGCCCTTATCAGTTTTAGAAATAATAATATTAGTATCAGAAGGAATTTCATGTAAGGTCTCCCTTTCCTTTTTGCTAAGATTCGAACCCAAAGATTTGTTCTTAAAATTAACGTTGTGAGTAATTAGGTGGCGGATTGTACCCTTCGGCTTTTCTGAAATTTTGGAGAATTTAAAAGCTTTCTCAATAGGGACAATGATTTGAGGAACTGAAGGTTTAGATGTCTTTGAAAAGTTTAAGTTATATTTTAGTACTTTTAACTGATCCTCCGAAAGATTCTTGTTCGATATATTAAAGGTGGTGTTAGCGTTTACAGTGGGACCGTTAACTAGATGGATGGGACTAGCCAACTGGTGTGTGAGCTTGAGGAATTTAGAAATAAGCACATTTTTATGCCGTTGACATATCGGTTCTAGACCAAGATGTATGATCAAATGAGGAAAAATTTACAGTTGAATTCGCAATTTTTAAATGGAGGTAATGTAATTCAAATTCAATTTTAAATAAAAGTTTGCGGGTGTCCCTCATAATATGACGAAGAAGTGACAATTTGAATTTATGCAAAATTTTCGAAACGTGAACGGAAGATTTTAGGCTACATTTCACACGTATAAATTTGGGAATAATATTTTGGTGTTTGCATTTAAGTAGAAACTGCAGATGACTCAAGAATTTCATACGCTTAATGCGTAACTTACAAAATCGGTTCCTGTCAGTGGACACATTGTGAAAAGGGTACAAGCAAGAAACAAGTGAACAAAGGAATACATAATCACGAAAGCCCAAAAAAGCAAATAATTATAACATGAAAAAACACCAATAATTAATGAAGACAATTTTCATAAACATATGACAAGACATTCAAAAGAAATATAAACAAAAGGAGAGAAACTTACCCAATTCTGACAAACCAATAGCCACGTTGAAAGAATCAGTCTAATTGATGCACGTGGTAAAACGATATAAATTAGAATTTCTTCGAAAATGCCGGTTGATAGCACAAATTAGAATAGAAGAGAAACACGCCAACGTGACAATCAAAATCGGTGAAACAGCCTTATATTTGGCGTACATTTATCAAAACACTCAATCGATTTCGAGGGCAGCTACAGGTCCCTCCTCATGAGGAGAACGAAATTTCTAGAAAGGGAAAGCAACCTCAATAACGGCTTTTTATACCCTCGGGTAGTACCATGTGCGAGGAGACAACGTCATGTATCGCCAAAAATAATAACAGATAATTATTTTAATAGAATTTTAAAAGCGTTAGGAAGGACTGGATTGGACTTAAAATCATTCACTAAACATGCTAAATCTTTGTGCATATAAATATATAAATATAACTTCAACTTTTCAAAGACACCTAAACCTTCAGTTCCTCAAATCATCGCCCCTGTTGAGAAAGCTTTTAAATTCTCCAAAATTTCAGAAATGCAGAAGGATACAATAATTACTCATGACATTAATTTTAACAACAAATCTTTGCTTTTGAATCTTAGCAAAAAGTAAATGGAGACCTTACGTGAGATTCATTTTGATACTAATATTACTATTTCTAAAGCTGATAAGGGCGGGCAGATCGTTGTTATGGACAAACACACATATATTGCTGGAGTCTCTAAACTGATAAATTAAGGCGCATAATGCTCGATCCCTAAAGATCCTTCAACTTCGGACCTCACGAAAGTTAAAACAGCTATTGAATTTTTTCATATACTCCCAACGCAGTTGAAAAAATCACTTATTCCACCTATTACTAACTGCGCTAAAGTTCACAAAACTGGTATTTCTTTTCAACCAATTGTTTCCAACATAGATAGAGCATCATATCCTTTGGCCAAATATTTAGTTTCCACATTCTCTCCTTTACTTGCTAACAATATTCACACTGTAAAAAATTCTTCTGAAGTCATCGATAAACTTAAAGGTATTTCTCCACTGCGTTCCATTATGGTTTCATTTGATGTCAAATCACTGTTTACTAATGTTTCAGTCGAAGGAGCACTAAAATTTCTTCCAACTAGGCTTCGGGAATTCCATTTCATACATACTGAAATTGATGAGTTGGTTTTGCTTACTAAAGTCTTTCTGAGTCAAACCCACTTCGTTTTCCAAAATAAATATTATTGTCAAATTGAAGGATTGGCTATGGGTAATCCTCTCAGTCCTGTACTTGCTGACATTTATATGCACTATTTTGAGGTAAAATTATTTGATAAACTATCTTTTCGTCTCTGGATTCATTACGTAGATGACGCTTTCGCCCTTTTTGATGGTAATAAAGAAGATTTATTCCAGATTTTATTTATTGCAAATTCATTTGATCCAGCCATCCAATTCACTCTTGAAATTGTATCCAACAGTTCCCTCCCTATCTTTGATGTTCTTATAATCCGCAATGAAATTGATTTTAGCACTACTGTGAACCGTAAACCCTTTGCAACTTGTTTACCACGCCATGCTAAGTCATGCCACCCTGTTAAGCAGAAAATGGCTTCTTTTTGCTACTATATATTTCGCGCTCAAAGTTTGTTCCTCTGAATCTTCGCTTACCAATAAACCTAATTATTTGAGAACATTTGCTATTGACTGATGATTTTCTTCCGTGCTCATTGCTAAAACCGTTAAAAAATTTTCAGATTCCCATCAAAGAAGACATTCCACTGTTAAAAATAATATTAATGACCTTGTCGTGCTTCTATTTTATCCTTCTGTTAGTTATAAAGTTGCACTGATTCTCCAGAAATTCAATTTTCAAGTCAGTTTCTCCCCTATCAATAAAATTCACGGTTCGACTCTAAAAGATTGTGTTTCTGACTTAAATTTTGGGGAATTTATAGTATATCGTGTCGGTGTGACTTGAGATATATTGGCAAAACAAGAAGAGCGTTAAAGTTTCTTATCAAGGAACATGAATCTTATGTCCGAAAGGGCGAAATTAACAAGTCTTCAATAGCGTATCATAGTTGGAAATTTAATCATAATTTTAAATCTGCAAAAATTATCTAGAAGGGTTCTTCGGTTGGTGAATTGGATTTTCTTGAGGCTTTCATATTTACAAATATTTAGCATGTTTAGTGAATGATTTTAAGTCCAATCCAGTTCTTCCTAACGCTTTTAAAATTCTATTAATCTAATTCTTGGTTATTATTTTTGCTAATAGATGGCGTTGGCTCCTCGAGCATGGTACTACCCGAGGGTATAAAAAGCCGTTACTAAGGTTGCTTTCCCTTTTTAGAAATTTCGTTCTCCTGATGAGGAGGGACCTGTAGCTGCCCTCGATATCGATTGAGTGTTTTGATAAATGTATGCTAAATGCAAAGTTGTTTCAGCGATTTTGATAGCCTTTTATCTATTGACAACAATTTTCTTAATACAAAACTCTAGTGTGCCTTGCTTTGTTACACTTACCCAGTTTGGGCGTGCTCCTGTCACCCCAATAGCAAACAGTTAAAAATGGCTCAGAACTGCATGCTGAGGAAAACATCTGGCTGCCCATGGTTATGTCAGAAATAATTCACAGGCACATTTAGGCACATACATTTAGGCGCACAGCTGGGTAATACCCAGCTCACAAGGAACTGGGTATTACCCAGCTGTGTGCCTAAAATCGTTTTGTGCTTAATAACTTCAAGAAAAATAGGCCTCAAGAAAAATAACAGTAGCATCATCCCAATATACAGAGAGTGTTTACACATATTAAGAACAAGCTCGATAAAGAATTCAAAAAATTAAATGTTTTAGAATAGAAATGCTTGCCAACGGCTAACTATTTCAAATGAGAAATATCATCTCCAAATTTTAAATTCAATCTTATTGCAAAAAGTCCTACATGAATAATCTGTGAATTGGGGGATATTTTTTTGTGCTTACCGAAGGGAAATATTCTTGTTCAAAAACTTTATGAAATACAAGGTATTAAAATTTCTATGTGAAAAATAAGCACATTATTAATCGGAAAGGCAAAAACCGTCAGTCGTTACTTCTACAGAAAAAGAATATCCAAACGAATGCCCGGAAAAAGATAAGTGTTGTTTCTAACGTTTCTAAAGTTAAATCGTTAGTAACAACAGAAAATCTGCCGATGCAGAAATCAATTGCTAAGCCTTTAAATACATCTGTACGAAAACAAATAAGAAAACGAACTAAGAATTACAACACTAAAAAGCTAAAAAACATAATGTTCGTCAGCTTTTGTGAGGCATGTGGCTCAACGCAGAATAATTTTTATAACCTTGTATGAAACCTATTTAGTAGGAGATAAATGGAAATGTATTGTGATACAGAATAAAGCATGGATATGCCTATGACTGCAAAAAAAAAAAAAAAAGGTGTACTTCTATCGGAAGGAAAGAGGAAAGAAAAGGAATAAACTTGGCTCTATGAGTGCAAAGAATGATTCAATAAGAGGATTATGATTGTCGCATGATTCTCTTAGAAAATTTAAAATATGAAAAGTGGAAAAAAATTAAATCATCTCAAAATATTGTAAGGTTTATTAACAGTTATTTTAAGTTTTGTATCTTTCCTATCTTATTCTAATTTGAGCTTAGAGTTTTCTGCCAGAATGTAAATTCAGAAACGCAGTAAATGCAAATGAGAAAGAGCACTATTTAAGTCGATACTTCACCGACGTTTGCCTTTGGCTGCGTTCTCTCTTAGTTACTACGCTCGGCCATACCTTAGGCCCTTGCTTGGCTTCGCCGATTAAATTAATACTTAGGGGCCAACTAGTTAGATTTCTGATACTTTCGGCTGTACATTTCGGATAGCTTAGTAAAGCTAGTTTAGTTTAATTTAAATTCATTATTATTTAAGTTCAAGCCCGAGTGGAGGCTTTGTGTAAAATTCCGAGTAGGAACTGATTGTAAATATTCTGATAAATAAAGGGTTATGAACCCTTTTTAAGTCTTACGTGTTTTGTTCACACTTAAGCGATTATTCGTTTTAGAATTAAATAAGTAAAACCCCACATTTGGAGCCAGAAATTGTTCTTAACGAACCATGGCGCTAGGTAGTGAGGATTTCACGTTGACCCCTCCCACCTTTCAGTACCCTCAGCCACAAACAAACACCATGGAGGGATTTGGGTTTATCTTGGAAACTATGAGAGCGACGATGAAGCTAACAGCAACTTTTGACGGCAAAAGATCCATAATGACCTTTCTGGAGCAGCTGGACCTACACTTCAAATTACATTCTATCAACCAGTCAGAGAATAATCATCGCTACGACGAGTTTAAAAGGTCAAACCCTCAGTTGGTACAAGAATATTGGCAAGAGTTTGTTCCGGGATCCAGAATCCCAAACGTATACGTGGGAGAATTTTAAAAATTCCCTATTGAAAGCATTCCCAGCTGTAAAAGACCGCGCAAAACTGGAATCAGAATTATTTAGAAAATATCAGACTAATTTCGACGAATTTACGAACTTCATCTTAAGAAAGATTCATATTGTCAAATTATTATATGGGAAAAGGGCTGACAATGAAGTCATCGAAATAGTTTTGCCGCGGTTGCTTCCATCAATTCAGGACTTTCTTAAAGTTAGAAATCCGCAAACGCTGGAAAGCTTATTTGAACTAGCTGTCAAATTTCAGAGTAGGCGAACGACCGAAAACGCGCGTGCGAAGAATTTTACGCAGTATTCAGGGTTTCATGCTCAGACGAAACCTCAAGCTCAGCAGAATTTCTATCGACATGAGGGGAAAGTAGCAAAGCAGGATAGAAGGATAGCGGTCAGACCAAAGCATGGGGATATAAAAAGCAGTTGAACCAAGGAATTGAAAAGAAAAATTTAAACTAGTCACGGTGACTAGAAGGAAGGTGAAGTCACCCTGTGAGAAGGTAAATCCTTCAGAAATCAAGCTGAATACGGTAATCGTACAAAATTTGGTCTTGCCAGAAATCCAAATACTACTAAACGACGTCCCTACGACCGCCTTACTGGATACCGGGGCTCAACGCAGCTTCCTATCGCGGGATTTCTTTAAAAAGCATTTTCGTCGTTACAGACTGTTTAAGACAACGGGACAACGCGTGATTGCTGCCCAAGGCAAACAGTGTGTCTGCTTGGGAAAAGTGGGGCTGCATGTTCAAATAAAAAATGAGACGCAAAAAATTAATTTTCCTGTCGTAAAGAATTTACTAACCGCAATCATATTGGGGGTTGATTTTTTAAGCGCAGCGGGAGCAAAAATTAATTTCAAAGATTCTACCTTACAGGTCAAGATGGATAAAATGGAAATTGAACAAGCCGCCATGCCGGAACTTGAGCTGAATCACCTCGAAAAAGGGCAAAAAGAAAAAAAATTCAACAATTGGTAAGAAAGTTTTCCCAATTATTCGACGAGAAGCCTGGCTTCTGCTAAATTGTGTCTCACGCGATTGATACTGGTACTGAGCCCCCAGTTCATTCCAAACCGTACCAGTATGATCGGGTGAAGGAAGACATTCTCGAGCAACACATTAAGAGAATGCTCTAGAACAAGATAATTACGCCAAGTACTAACCCCTATGCCACTCTTGTAGTTTTGTGTAGGAAGAAGAATGGACTGCCACCCGCAGATCCGAACGCATGGAGATTCGCAGTTGACTAAGAAAATTAAGTAGCATAACGAAATATCCCACATATCTCCTCCCGATAATAGATGAAATTATAAGAAAAATTCAGTCATCTAAATATATGACAAATTTAGACCTTACCGTACGGATTTTTAAGTTCTAAGAGATTTATTGCAGGATCCTGGGAGTGCGCCGAGAACAAGGACTTCGCCGTCGCCCAACAATGATCCCCAGCAACAAAATGAAAAGCAGATAACTCTGAAGGAAGGATTGCTAAACGAACATAACAGCAACAAGGTTCAGGCGCCGCCAGAATGAAGAATACGAAACAGACAAAAGTTCCCCTTCAACAGAAGCCAGCGCCGATGGGAAACCGGAAAAGGCTCTTCGAAGATAAGCAAAGAAAACGTCAAACTACAGAACCGAAGCCAACAGCCTTGAGAGAAACTACAGGAATATGCCAGCTGAGATCGATGAAAAGAAAAGATCCCGACGACGCAAGATCTATTCCTTTTCAGGAACCCCAAAAAACCAAGAGAGTTTTCAAAGATTCCGAGTCAAGGTCCGGGAACTACAAAGCAAAGAGGAAGCCAGAATTCCAGAATCCTCAGCCGACAACAAAAGCTGCCCGATTCAACGTCCGAAGAATGAAAAGAGAAGGGGGTCCGGAAGCAAATACCAGCCGCCCGAGACGACTGAGAATCCAAAGTTTGAAATCTCCAGCATGGAAATAATTCTGTGCCAAGAAAATGCAGGAATAGAAACCAAAAAGATAAGTGAAAATTTTTCTTGTTTTCTATTTTGTACTGAAAGTTCGACTTATGTCATGTGTTTAAAGTTGCTAAATACTGTTTAAAGCAAGAAATTGAATTCGCAAGCTTGCGAGAATGTAGTTATAACTATCTGTTAAACAGAAAAGATTTTTGAATTCGCTAGTTGGCGAAAATTTATTTGTAAAAACTTACTTTGGAGAATTCTCAAACTCCGAGAAACTAATTTGTGAATATGATTAGTCGAAAGATTTCAATTGTGTTAACTTAAAGATTGCAGCCCAGCTTTGTGAATTTTGTATAGCAACTATAACGAATGATGCAATATGAATTTTAAAGTATTACGTGTTAAAATGTTCTATTGAATGTTAAAATGCTAATGTCAGCTTTTAAACTATTGTAAAAGTTGTACAAATCTAAGTTTTGTCAAGCATGACTCTAAATACTTTGTATAAGAGATGAATTGAATGAAAGTATAAATTGAATGTGCTTAAAGTTAGGCTCTACAGGCTTCACTTAAAAATTTTAAAATTAAGCTCTATTTTAGGACGTTAATTCTAGTTTTGCGTTTAAGGAGTCTTCTGAAAATCTGGTAGAGTTTATAACAAATTTGGAAAGTAGAGTTTATAATAAATCGTAGCGGTTGGATAGTGGTAGTATGTCTTCGCGGAAATACAACATAAAAACCTCGTCTCACTGAGAACAATTTCTGGATAGCGTGGGGGAAGTAGATTCAAATCTTGTGCGAATGAAAGCTGTTTGAGGGCCAAAATAATTTCAATAAAAGAGTATTGGTAACGAAAGTGGAAATTGTTTGTGAAAGATAAAACTAATACTTTTCCCTTCCAGATTAATAGAAGGTCAAGACTGACGTCTAATTCAGAGAAAAGATGAAGCATATATTTGTCAAATTGTAAAATTTTGTGAGACTAAAGATTTTTAGTTTTAGTATAGCTTTAGAAATTGTGTAAAGTTGGCCCTAAACAGAAAAGTTTTGATGATGAATTCACAAAAGTGCACTTGCTACAAGTTTTAAACTTTGATGTTAAGCGCAAGCGCACTGTGACTGATGCACCCTGGAATGTAGTAGAACAGAAATGGAAATCAGTACCTCTGGAAATTTTACCGAAATGTCCTTTTCTACCGCGTTAATTGCCATGCAGACATATAAAAACAGACTATCGAAACGAAATTTAAAAAGTTCTCTTTGCATTTTAAACTTTAATTAAACAAACCGAAAATCATTCTAAAAATGTACGAACACCATCTGTATAACTGAACTTTCTACTCGTCTTTGTACTCAATATACCTATGGCCCTTTTTAAAAACCTAATATAAATGCCATACTACTTACCTAAATGTCTGACGTTTCCTATTCTGATCTACTTTTCATAATGTACTAATTCTCTTTGTGTCATGTTATTCCCTCTTCAAGAGCTCCAGGTGCGCTTTTACAATTAACTTGTGTGAGCTCACGAGCGTTTGAGCTCTTACCAGGGTATGGATTATTGAATTGCATTTACATATTTTCACCAGCTTCTTCACCTTTTCATTTCTTCTTAATCGTGTCAAATATTATGCTGATGAACTATCATAGTAGTGGACTAATTTTTAAATTTATTATTTTATATCTAAAAGATTGCTCGGATATGTGAATAATTATAAATTTTACAATGAGTTTCGATAAAAATTGGGCGCAATTCCCGACTACTCTGGTGATTACTCCCTTTAAACCTCTGTGGAGATCCTGAAGTTAAAAAAGGCATGAAAACACCGCTCATTCATGACATTTTCGGGAAATCTGAAATTTTATGATCAACATTATGTTTATAACGTTCGGAGGGTTAAAAGTTGCTAAATGAATTGAAAAGCTTGAATGCTAATGAAATATAAGAACTGCATAATAATATTCATAAAGAGAAATGTTCTGCATATGATAGCACTAATACAAACATTGAAATTATTTTCTAGTCAATTGAAGAATTGGAAATTCTAGCTGAATTAATTTTTGTGTTAATTCCTTGTTAAAGAGATCATCGTGTTCATTCGAAAACCTAGCAAACTTGAATAAACAAGCTGCAATATGCAAATTGCAGACGCGATAAAATGTTAAGGTAATGGCCAGTTTAACAAGAAAGTAACTTGCATCTCAGAGACAAAAATATGGCTCAAAAGGGCTAAAAAATGAAAATTTTATAATTGCTAATATGTGATGAATTAACTGAATACTGAAAATTCAGGAGCACTTTTAAAACTGAAGGTAAGAAATCAAAATAATATGCCGTCATAATTTATTATTGAGTACTATGCCTGATGTAATGAAAATAGATTAGTTTACTCTCATGCCCCGCTAATTATTAGATAATGGGTAATGTATGGAGTGTTTCTTTGACTTCTTACCTTCATAACCGCATATTGATACAGCACTGCATATCATACTAACGAACCAGCTAAATTTGTTAAACATGGATATTAAAAACTGCGCAGGTCAAATTTGCAAATAAGGCCTAAATTATAATGTAACCAAAGACAGGCGTAATTTAAAAACAGATTTAACGAAACTGAAAATGAAGTGTTAGCATTAGCCGACATCAAGTTTTATGTTGATACTCAAGAAGAAATTTTCTGGAAGGAAAAGAAAATGAAAATGATTTTTGATGATTAAAAAACTGAAGAAAAGACTGGCCAGCAGATTCTAAAAGAAATATATTCTATATTATTTTCTACAAAATTTATAGCGAAACTGACACGACATATAAACAAAATAATAATAATAATAATATCAAAAAGTTGACCAAATACTTCAATTATTTTCTTACAGAAGTTAAAGAATTAAAGAATGCATCGGATGATACAAGTGAAATAAAAAAAATTACTTCAATGACGTTAATGGTGAAATAAAATGAGATGACATAATTCATTTTAATGGCAAGAAAATAAAATTTGTGTAACACGAAGGATACGTACTAATCTATAAAAGATTAAAACTTTACATCTTCTTTTTCCTAAAACCAAAATATTATTAAGAATTTACTTAAATATGTTCCTAAGTAAATTAGCAGGAGAGAAAGCATCTTAAGTTTTAAAACAAGTTAAAAATTATATTTTTGTCCACCTATTTATAATTTTCTCTTCGAAGGTCTTTAATGAAAACGGCACTTTCAGACGACTAGATTAAAAATATATTACTGATCAGTTTTCTGAAATGAAAATCATAAAATGATAAAAAAAAATCAGTAAAAATTATGGATATTCGAATAATTTTAGGAAATTCTTCCACAGGTTTAGGATGAAATAATAAACAGGTAGAAACAAATTTTATTGACCTATACACAAAGAACTTTGAAAATGACTGTGTAATACGAAATGGAAATTTTAAAATTAAACACAAAATACTTATGGTATGAGGATTCATCGAAATTTAAATACCCACTAGAGCAGAATATGACGATTCCCTTCCACGTTTCAAGGTCCCAGAAATGTTTAATAATTTATAGTTAAGCTTATTGACACTAACGTATATTTGAATATGAGTAATCACTCTGTCGCATAGATTCTTAAGTAGTACCCATAAATACTTGTTTAGGAACCAAGTATAAAGTTTCTGCCTAATTAGTGAAAATAAAGTTGTATGAAACAAGTTTTGCGTACTTCTCAGAGAAATGCACAAAACTTCCTTTAATAAAAATAGGTTTTTTGTACCCCAGGTGGATCAAAAAGCAAAAATCTGTTAGAAAAAGCTGTTATATTTTTATAGGATCATTAGCATTTATGATTATTGTTATCTTTTTTATTTGCGTCTTAGAAAGATATTTATGTCTCAGAAATTAATGACCTCAGATTTCCAGTTTTTACATTGGTTTCAAATTAAGCTGTATCAATTTTTTATCTCAATCATTAATTTATTAAATGAAATATAATGAAATATAAATAATGAAATAAATATAATGAAAATTAAATATAATGTATCTGAACATATATTAACGAAAGCTGTTTATGTCGTAGAAAAGTTACGCAGTGTTGCCGAAATGAAAGAGAATAATGTGAAAAGGGATTTTATGTGTAAAAATCGCATCATTTACTATTAAAACGAGTTAATTAAATTTTTTAATTTCCCAAAATTATTGAAATATTGCAATAACGGGAAGAGAATTCTTTTCTGAAATATTCCATTCGTTTGTGTAGTGAAAATTGCAATTAGATTTCTTACAGATGTTGAAATGCAACTCCTGAAATAGCTAAATTCAGCTAAACACTGAATTTAGCTGTTTCATGTGCTTTCATGTGCTAAACTATTAGGACAGCGCGGCCATTGATATGTTTAATACTTTCAGTAATTAATTTATCGAAATTTATGAAGTAGTATATACTTTTAGTTGTGTAATGCCATTTTTATTATCATTATTATGTTATTATTGATGATTTCACGTACTGGATGTTGTGGAAAGTAGATTAAAGCAAAAATAAAGTAAATTGTAAAGTTTCAGTTCAGATAACGATTAGAAGGTACTCCACGAAGGCGTTCTTCCCCCTAGGTAAATAGTCCTTGAGTGTTTTATTATTATATAATAATTCAATTCAGTTCCGTACAAATTATTACGCATTACTGAATCCTACGCTTAAATGTTTCACGTTGTTAAAATGAATTGTGTTTTATTGTATTTTTTCAACAAAGGGAAATTAATATATTACTTTCAAAACAAATTTAATATCTTCAGAATTATCTTTTACAGGCTCGCGGGAATTTTTGGTTAGATGCGTAATTTACAGGCTAGAAAACACCACAGCTCTCTTCTTCCTAAAGCAAATCAAGTAAATTCTTCAAGCACTAAAATATGCTCAGTAAATAAGATATATTTTATGGGTTTTGTGGCTTCAGATTTAATTCTCGATTAGGGATTTTAAAGAATTCTTAACCTGCATTTCATCTGCAATGTGAGAATATTTTGAAAATTTTGACATGAAAAATTGAACAAATATTGATTTACCCATTATTTCAAATAAAAATATTCATCCATTCCATTTCCTCTCCCCCGTGAGACAAGAAGTAATGAATTTCGATGAATTTAATGAAAAAACGCAATTTACGCCGGTATTAACTGAAATATTTGGCCGCTTAAACCTTAAACACAGAGGTAGGGTCTGTATGACCGCCCCAATATTCTAGAACTGCAAAACTGCGTATAAGTTATATAGTCATTCTTCTCCTTTTCATTACTTTCAATTTGATATAAAATATAATTATTCATAAATTTTTATTAAACTCTATCCATTAGTTTTTTTTTAAAATAATTTTTAAAAATTGGGCAGCAGCAACCTAACCTCGGCGATTACGTTACTTTTTTCTCGCATGAAGGAGGGGATGATTTTACTACTACTTGAGCCATTTCAGCAGCTGGCCTGATAAGAGATAGTGCCAAATTGGAAAAAACTGATTTTTTGATAGAGTTATTATCAGGATTAGTGAAACCACATATGGAATGAAGGCTTCAAAAGCCAACTGTGAACCGAGAAACAGAAATGTGCATTCAAGAGAGTGCTAGGAGTTTCCAGCAGAATCTACACTGGTAAGCAAAAATTAAGGACGAGACGGTTTTTTCAATACAACTTTGTACAAAAGCTTTCCAAATCAACACATTTAATACCGTAAGATCCCCAATACGTAAGGACATGAGTAATGTAAGCAACAAAGCAACACTTACTAAAAGAGAAATCAGAGGGATAAAAAAAAGCTTTATTGAAAAAGTAGCATGGAGCGCAATGCGACTGAAGGCCGAAACATCCCTGTGATGGGTGTCCAGCAAGAAACATCCGGCCTTTGATAGAGGATATGATCTCCCCTAACTGTTAGGCAGGTTTCACATCATTTGTGCATGCTGGATATGTGGTTGTTAATGAGCTGTTGAGACACTGCTGCTCGTTCCTCTTGTAGCACCAATCGCAGTTTCGGAATCGTTACTGGCGATAAGTTACATGTTGCCACGGGTATCCCTAGTAAGTTCCGTACATGCTTGACGGGATTTAGATGCAGAGACCTTGCCGACCAATCCATGTGTTCAATATCTTCAGTCTCCAACAGCTCTTCGACAGTAACTGTGCGATGAGGTGGAGCGTTGTCGTCCATGAAGAGGAACTGAGGACCCATAGCCCTTGTAAAAAGACGCATGTAAGGAAGAAGAACCTCGATACAATAGCAGTCCCAGGTGACGAACCTCCTTGGGAGATATGAAGGTCGGTCCGGCTACCAAGTATTATGTCTGCTCGAACGAGAACTCCGCGACCTCCAAAACAGTCCCTTTTGATGATGTTGAAGGGGTTATTGCGTGTTCCCCGCTCTGTCCAGATGTGTATGTGTCTAGAATCGCAACTCAGACTAAATCTGCTCTCATCTGTAAAGAGTACTCGTCCCCATTCATTGTCTCTCCAATTCCGGTGTTCCCGGCACCACAGAGAACGCCTTCTCCGATGGGCAGGCGTTAGAGGTACACACCGTACAGGGCGTCGTGCCAACAGACCACCACGTGCAGTCTTCTGGCCACAGTAAAATGCGATATCGGTCGTCCAGTCGCCTGTGTCGTGTGTCTAGCGATTTCTCCCGCTGTCTGCCGCCTATTTCTTCTGGCCTGTAAGGCAATATACCGGTAATCTGCGGGTGTGGTTCCTCGTGGACGACCACTACTAAACCCCCGGATAGTTGTTCCTGTAGTTTGAAATTGTATCCAAAGTCGTGAAAGATGCTGTGAGCAATTCCGAACTCTGCAGCCACACTTATCACACTGCGGCCTTCCTCCAACTTCCCAATGTTTCGACTTCGGGTAAAAGCATCCAGATGTCGTCCAACAGACTGATTATTCGCCATTTCTCGCTGAGGCAGCAACTCGGTGTGATTTTAACTGCTATACGGCGTACAATTTCTTTGCCAGAAATACTGATCTTACACCGACAACATGCTTTATACTACTCAGACACTCCCCCATTACGTCTACCTGCATATCTGCGCATGTGCTACAGCACATCACCTTACTTAATCTCCTGATTGGTCTTTCTGTCCGCTCTGAGATGCTGATATGCTAATTTTTCGACTTCGTCCTTAATTTTTGCACACCAGTGTATTCTAACCCCAGATGTAATTGATACCCTTAAAAAGTGTAGAACATGCTGTCTTTGTCCCCCTAGTCTGAGAAGAAAAACTACATATTTATATTTCAGCTGCAAGGATCCGATAATGAATGTGCCAAGAGAATTTGCAAAAATTGTGTTGAAAATGCTTAAAATAATGTGCTGCAGTTTTTTAATATACTTTATATATTACCTTTTTTTGCATTATTTAATATAATCCAGATTCTGTAGATGGAAAATTTATTAAATAGTTTGCACGCATTTGCAAGTAAGTACTGTTTATATTATTTATTTGATTAATTGTTCCGTATTTTTTCATATGCACTTTCAAAAATGAATTTTTAATGCATTAATTTTAGAGTTCTAAAAAGAAATAATTACTTCAATATAACAAGCAAAGTGTATTAATGCTTATATCATAACAAGCTTAATGCTTATTTGATTATTTTAAAATTTTATATTTTTAAAATGGATAAAACAGAGCGTGGTCTGAGAGCCCTTTCTCTGTGTTTACGTAACAGAAAATGAACGTCTGTACTCAAGGGTTAATGCTTCAGCATCTGAATGAAACTTTGTGTTGTTAGCCTGTCGCATAAAACTTCCTCCTCTTTTTTCTGACTTTGAATTCATTCAAAGATCCCTAAGCCGAACGAGAAATCTCTCCTTTCCAAATGTGGTGTCATAAATTCTTTGCGTTTCTTGGACGAAGGCGGCATTTCGTCATTCCACCCCCTTTAGAGTTGGGATTGCAAAGTGAGAAATCCTTCCTTTAAGGGGTCGCCTTTAATAATTTTCAGATCAGAGACTAAGGAATACAAAGGAACTTTTTCTATTTTCTGCTGACTCCTATTACTAAACTGGGGTAGGTCACGAAGTTAATATTTCATAGTCGAATGATGGAATATTAACTTTTGCAAACACTGAATTTAACTGTTTCATGTGATTCCAATTCCCCCTATCTGCGTCATATAGGGAACTGCGTCACTTAAAAACTTAAAAGAAGACGAATTCTATTCTATATAGACTTATCCTATATCAGGTAAAAGCAAATTGGAGTCAAACTATTCCTCAACTATATTAATATTAGCAATCGTGTAAAAAGAGGTTTAACACAAAATTCAAGCATATCAAAATTAATGTAAGAATACATTGTAGAACAAATTGTAAAAATAAAAATGAAAAGCAAAAGCGAAAAAAATGCAAGATAAAAAATATAAAAATAATAATTAATCTTCTTTTACTGAAACTCCATTTCGGAACTTATCAGAGGAAAATGAATTAAAGCTTCTATATATATGTAATAGAATCCGTATTTTAAGTTTAAACATGTAAATGTAGCTTAGCAGGATATTTAAGGGCCCCCTATGCGACGACATTCCTTGCATACCCTTATTTACGCCACTGCCTCTAATGCCAAAATGGCACCAACCTCGAAGAAGCGACTTTTCGTTCCAGCTAAAAGCGGTCCCTTCTCACACAAAAAAAGGAGTGACCCTTTCTTCGTTCGCTCTTCTGGATAGCGAGATATCGCTAGATATTCGGGTGAAACCACACACATTAAAAGGAGTTGTAATAGTCTGCTGACTCCTTGATGGTGCGATGTTTATACACTTATTTTATTTTATATTTATTTTATTTGCAGACTGAAAATTGGCATCTGTTATGTAAAGTTTATGGCTGAAGTAAAGTTTTAAACTTCTGGTTAATATTATCTCTTGAAAAAATGTTTTACACTACTTTTTAACATGCTATTGTGATTTTAAATATCTGACATCTATGCATCTCTTTTAGATTTGCTACGTATATGTACTTACAAAAACATTCATTGGTGATGAAGACGATTATGAATCAAAGTAGACCGTCACAGAAATAAAAAGCATTGTTTTGGGATAATCATATCTCCATTGTTTGGACATATGGTTTTTTCTTTCCAAATCAAACGAAATATACATACGTCAAAAAATTACATCCACATTAAAATATTGGAAATTCGGTGTCATGTTACAATATTTAACATTCTGAAATACTTAACGCTATCACTTGTACTTCTGATATGAAATGAATTTACACAATATATTTTATTTTACAGAAACATGGTTTTATAAGAAAATTAATGCCACTAATACATGAAAACTGAGATAGCAAGTATTCGAACTGAAAACTTATGCTTTTGAATAATATATATATATATATATGATGATATACATTCTAAATTTTGTATACATATTTTAATTTTAAAAAACAAATTATGCTTATTCATAGCTTTTATTCACAAGATTAAAACATGTAATCATATAAATTGTAAGCTAAATTCTCCATTAAATAATGACAATAGTCGGAAAAATAATTTATTAAAAACAGTCCTTGAAATTTTTATAATCATGAAAATTTAAATGTGTTAAAACAGCTGATTGTATATATATATGTCTTAGTAAACCTTTATTATAGTCTGCTACATTTAGCTTCTTAAAATGCTACTTATAAATGAACATTTTAATACAATTTGTGAATTGATGTTATTGGTAGTTTGTCTGCTTGAGCATAATTTGCATAAAAATTCGAATAATGTTTTAGTATACATTGAAATAAGAAAAAAATGTGCAATTAATTACCCTTACATGAAAATTATTCAGCTTTATTTGCAATGTATGAGATTCAGAAAATAAGTAACCATAAAATGCTCTTATGCTATTGTTTTTAACTTCATATATTGCGCAAAATATTGCGAAAGAAATGTTTCTGTTTCTTATTACAAAATTATGAAGAACTTAAAATTAATTAACCTGTACTTCAAATTTTGTATAAAGCTTAAAATCTTCAGTTAGCTTATAACTTTACTTTTGAGAAGTTATATGTATACAAATTCCTATACATTAATCATTACAGGTGAATAAATGTTTACATAGTATACTTTCAGACTATAACTTATTTTTATATATGCTAATTCTAATTCCAAGTCTCATATGGAAAGAATAAAATAAATTTTAAAGGGAAACAATATGGATTAGCACATGTGTAGGATAAAAATTCATTTTTCATGATTCTGTTGAAAATTTTTATGTATTTTATTTATTGATTAAATCTGAGTAAGAATCATTAACATAACTGCAGAATTATAACAGTTTCCAAGAACAAAGTAATTTAAATATAAATGAAAACAAGCAATACATGAAAAACTATTTATTAGGAAACAAATGTACATACATATATAAATGGACAATATGACACTAAAAATATGACAATAAAATGACAGTAAAAATATGAAATGTAATGTATATATAGAATGCAATAAATTCTTACTCAACACGTATATTACTCAAACATGTATTTAAGGAGTCCACACAAGATCTAGGAGTGCTGACATTATACAAAAAGCTTGAAAAAAAATTATAAAAATTTGTTAATGTATACAAAATGAGTTTTAAATTAGAATGTCAAATGCCTTCGTGGCGTGATTTGGACATGCTATTAATTGATTGTCTGCTTTAATATAGAATGAACTTGTAATGCACTCTAGAATCGGCTGTTTATTCTGAGCTGTTCCGAGTGATTCCATGTCTTCTATTCTCTATTGAAGATAAATTTCTTTATTAAGAATACATCCATCACCTATCTATGAGGACAAGTCAAATACCAATGAGCCATATTAGAAAGTTTATCTTTCCAATTAAAAAGTATTGCCAGAAATTTTTTTTCTTCTTTAAAAAATACCACCTTAGTAATTTTCTGCACATAGAGGCCTTTTGCTTTTAGTTTCTGTAAAAGTGCAGTGTCAATACATATAGGAATACGTAAGTATTATATTGATGCAAATATAGAACAGGATAGTAATGCATACTGCTATTTGTGCGTTGCTTCTTCATGAAAAACGTAATACATAATGTAAATAAAAATGTAAAAAAAAGAATACGTAGAATTAGTCTGTCTGATTCTTATGAAATCAAGTATCATCCCTTCATAATAAACTATGATGCTTGTTCTTGATTTCACGATTGCCCTAGTCTGACTGCAAGTGTACTTTTTAAATTTCATCTTGAAGCAATTTCTTCATCACTTTATAAGTAAAAACAAATCTGTGTTCATTGTATGATGCATGATATAAATGATTAGTGTCATGCTTTAGATCATATAAAGGCATCACACGTATTTACAAACCATCTTATTCTCTCAAAATATTTGCTAGTATGTAGGTGACATTCAAATCAATGCAATTCCTATTCTACAGAAATTAGTTAAATGACCATGCATCATCTGTGGGTGCAACAGTTGAAATCAGTCTGAGAAAAAGAATTTTAGCCTCATTAAGTCCAAACACATTCACTGTTGTAAAATGGCTCATTTTAATATGATCTGCCCTCTTAGAATGAAAGTTAATGCAAAGCATATCGAAACTCATCAATACTTACATTAGCAAATATTGCAGAAGTGCAGAATTTGGAACTTTTTTTGCAAATAACAGCCTGATGCCCTAATACTTGTTTTGCCCTTACTCTACAGAAATAAAAATAAAAGCATATATATATAAAAGACATATACTGGTAAAACTTACATGTGAAATATAATTATTAATTGAAGCTATATAAATATCACATATGAATCTTTCAAGAAAGAATATGTTACAAATCTCAAAGGATATGCAGCTCAGCTCACTTACATATAGCATCAATAGCTTAATAACACATACATACACTGCAAACTAAAAATATTATCCTAGTAAAAGAATTTTATACCTAAGCGTATGAAATTATTTTTTATGCATATAATTATTTTAAGTATTTACTCATTAATAATGAATGAGACCTTTTTACCCCTTTTTCCTTCTCATAATTTGGGCTGAGCAAAAGTTCTGGGAGCAAAACTAATGCTTTTATGTCATCTATATATATATATGAAAAAAATACAGACTTTTATTACATAATGATTACAAAAAAAAGGCCTTTGGCACTAGAGGTACAGCTTACCTTTACAAGCCAGAAGAAAAAACTTTATAAGCCATTTAAGAATAGAGACCAATGTGAGTAATAGATGCAAAATGACTTTATTCTAGGTAATTAAAGCAGTAAACAAAGAAAGGTTTTAAAGTATTATATCATTTATAATTTTAGTTAAATTTTTGAAGATCTTTACCGCTGAAATCAGCAATACTTCCTACCAGAAGATCAGGCCGTTTTGTTTCCACATATCTCAAAATTCTTGGGACATAAAAAGATGAAAACTTTCCGAAGATCATCCAATCTATGCATCCAAATTCGGGTGATCACACGAATTTGGATGCATACGTAAAAATTCTTCACCAATCTGCAAACACAACATAATTTCCAGTAACTTTATACAAAAATCATAAATAGGTTATTTAGTATATATTCTTAAAAATGTTGACTTTAAAAATTGAATGCATGTATCTGTTAATGGTTCAGTTTCTTAAACCAAGCATATCCTGAATGAAAATTATTACAACAACTTATGTGTTTTAACGTAATGCTGAAAAGTGATTTTGAACTGAAACTTTTTGAATTGATTTTGCTGAAAGTTTGATTTTAGTTTCCTGGCTCGACACATTTTAAAGATCACCAATATACACTATGCGTATCTGTAAATGTAAGAGCAATTACACAGCTACGAAAAACTCTCAAGCCCACCTTTAATAACTTTTTGGCAATTAGAACAATTCATCTTTGAATGGAAGAAGCGTAACTTTAATTTTGACCTTAAAAAATATTACCAAACTTTAGAAAGATCGCTAATATGTTAATAATTGTTATGCATATTTTATGCACCTAAATATGATTTATGAATTATCACAACTAAGCAAACTGATTTTCAATTATGGAAAATCCTTAACAAATATTCAAAGTAATGCAGATTTTAACATTACATTGTTGTTATGTTTTCCACTGAAACTTGAGAATGAAAATCATGAATACTAGACAAATTATGGTCACATTGATGTAAATAAGAATTTTTGGACGATAGTGAAATACTTTAGCTTTATTTTCATCTCTGTGTAGGAAGATGAGAATTTGCTACCGCAAAGAACCGTTTAGTGAAAGCCCATTTTTCGCTCGCGAAATTCTTCAATGGGTAATCGATTTGGTTTGGTTTATGTGATTACGGCATCTGCCTAAGAAGAGGGCGGCCTTCAAAGAAGACGTTTTAAGGAAACTGGTTCCTATACACGTTACACATGGGGAAAATCACGAAAACGCCCACTCAGCCAGCCCCTTCACGTAATTCGAATACTGGACCGAACTACCAGTTTTCAGCGACTTTACCGCTCGGCAGCTAGTGGGCAATATTTAGGGGATGTGCATTCGGAGAAAAAGCATGATATTAAGCATTTGTAAATAAAAATAAGTCTGTTAAACATGATATTTAGTGCATATAAATTAAAATGAACGGCAAGAAACATAATATTAAGCCTATGTAAGTAAAAATTACATAACAGTAAATTGCATAAAATAAATATTAGTTATTGAAATCAATTTAACCTTCCCCCGTTTTCTCAAAATTGCCCCAAAAACTGTACCATTCAGAAAATTTTCGGCAACATATTACCTTAGATGAAAACATTCTTTAATCACAATTTAAAATTTCCTTGAATGTATCTTAACCGTTATGTTTAATTTCATGCCGAAACAAGTACTCGAGTATGCAGTTTTCTAAATTTTCTTTGCAAACACTTTAAAATCACTTTTAGGAAACATAGCATGAAAATCAGTAAAATAATAATAAACTGAGAAAAAATAAATAATATTGCAAATAAATTTTTAGCAGCAGTGAAAGAAAGCGAGGAGGCCGCAAGAGAATTCCTTTTTGGGTATTACCAGCTTTGTGCTTTGGCAGTGTTTACATTTTCTGGATTCTTTGCGGTAGTGTTTTCGAAGCGGTGGACGGATGGTAACTTTGAACTTCTGCAGTTCATAAAATTTCCAGAATGCAGTTCCAAATACTGATATGCACCTGTAAATGTTTTTCATGACTGTTATGAGAAGCCTTTTTAAAGGTACAAATGGATTAAAAAATACCTAAGAAACTGTAGCATACTGTCTACAAATCAGCTGATAGAGTAGTGAATCAAACTTTTAGAATACTATTAATGATTTTGTTTATAGGTAAACAAGCAAAATAGTACTTTACGGTATTAGAATTAATGTTTTATTTCAAAAATAAACCCATTTATTTTGTTTCTATACTTATCATTTTGACATTTGATTGACTTTTTATTGTGTATTGAGCGAGGCAGTAAGAACTCTGACTACACCTCTGAACTAACAGTTTTGAAAATGTAAACAAGCTGTGTTACCTGGGTCTTTAAATTCTATCTAAACCAGAAAATGAATTCACATCAGCTTATTAAGATCAGGTTACTTACATTTCTTTCCTACTTTGAAGGACTATGGATAAGAAAAGGTTTAAAAGACTTGTTTGATACAGCAATAGCTTTTGCTAATGTAAAGCAATTATATTATTTTCAACATTACTTCATCAGATCCTCTCATGTTAATATCACTAGGGAAAAATATAATGTCCATTTGAAATGAAAAGGTAATAAGAAAATGTCATTTAGTTTAACTTTGCAACTATTGAGTTGATGTATATGAATTATTTTAGAATTATCAAAAATTATCATGTTTAAATTAGTATATATTTCGACAATTTTGAAAGTATGCCTGACAAGTTTTTTTAGGTCGGAGAGAAAATAAATAAATAAAAATAACCTGTTGAATTAGATTTTCTTCTGCAATAGAAGGGAGGGGGAAGCTGTTTTTTCAATTGTGCATTTTGTTATCTGTTAATAAAATAAGTTAATTTTTTTAATATAATAGGCTCTGCCACAAATATTAGGCAATATTGCTTAATTTTCATATTATAAATTAAAAATGCATCAAACATTTAGGTTTTATGGCTTACATATAAAAAAGTCGTTTTGTTTCCGTTGAAAAACAAATAAGCCGAATGTTCAGACATGTGAGAATTGTACTATTTAATTAAGTCTGAAAAAAGCATGCCTTGCATTTTGCTTAATTTTTTTTTTTAAATTTTCTTACTTCCATTAAAACATTATTACTATCCATATCCGTATTCATTGTATTCCTTTTTCAGCTCCGATGCTTTCGTCATCCTTTACGTACATAATACTCTCCTTCATTTCTGCATTTCATGTCTCTTAGTTGATTTCTCGTGGAGTTAGGGCAAAAATCCCTGCTGTTGCTTAAGTTTTGCACACCAGTGTAAAATTTTATGCTTATTCTTAGATTGAAAATGAATTCTGATTAAATAGTTTGTCTGCGTGAATTATCTGGAATGTTAAATTATACAATAGCTTGCAGTTTGTCATCAGAAAATCAAAACTTATTATTTTTTTTAAACAGCTATGTTTTTTTTAGTTCAAAGGGGCAATTCGTCCAAGGACTATTAATTTCGTTTTTGCATTTTGCGACGATTTACGTTAAGCGTTGTTTCACTTTCCAGATTGTTGCCGCCAAATATAATCTCCCTGTACTATATATAAAGAAATTAAATAATGAAGAATCTGCATGAATGTGCGTGTGTTTCTCGCATTGTAATAAAAAAACGGTACCTAGAGACATCAAAATTTGAATAACGTAATCTTCCATAGAATATAGGCATGTGGAAGCCCTAATTTGAATTTTGTTTTATTATCGATTTCATATTTTGTAACACTTCAACGAATTTTTGATTAACAAACTAAACGATTTCAAAGCAAGCAATGGCAACACTGTACAAAAACAAAAAAGGAAAAAAAAATATCTCCAGAGAGCGAGACTCTGTATCGGAAATTCTAAAGATATGCTCATTTTAAAATTATTTTGCGATATTGCTTTTGAACTGAATTTTATAGTTTAAGTGCGAAGAACATGGTTTTTAATAAATAAAGGTAACACACAAAATGTTAAAACAAAAACAGCTTTTCGAACTTAATTTAAAATTTGAAATTTTCAGTTTTTTTTAAAATTTTTTTTTTAAGAATGTAAGATTTTTTTAAAAATCCTAAACAAAAACCAAAGCCGCCTTAACAGATTTATTGGCCTCCCGGACTTTTTAATGTTCAGGAGGCCTTAGCTAAACCTACAGTCTCGAGAATAACAATACATTTGCAAAAATATAATTGTCAGAATGTTGATATGACCCACATAGTGCTAGTATTTATATTTTGGAAAAATTCAGATTTGCAACAGTAAGTGAATTTTACTGTCACAAACTATAAGCAGAATTTATATTAAAAAAAGGTAAAATCTGTTAAAAACTACTATAAGCTGAAAACTATGTGATTTCACCAACGAAGTACATCACAATTAGTACAGTTGTAGCATTCATTATTTTAATTAACCAAATTATTTTTAGTTTGAACTTTCCTATCGAATTCTCAAAGTTTCAGTTGCTGCCCGAATTTAGCGCGAGTGAGATATTTATGCAAATCGCATATATCTGTTAGCAGTTAAAAGGCAGGAGTTAACGAGGGGAAAGACTTCCTGCATCTCGCCAATTTTATTCAACCTTTTTATTAACGACATTCCCAGGAATCCCAATATCCTCACTGCCTGCTATGCGGATGATACAGCTCTGCTTAGTAGATCCATAAATCCTGACAAAGCAAATCAAAAACTTCAATCTCATATCAATATCATTGCACAATGGTTCCGAGCCTGGAAGATTAAAATAAATACCACCAAATCAGCTCTTATCTATTTCCGTAAACATCAACTTAGAAGAAACATTGCAGATATCAAAATCGACAACAACAATATCCCACGTGAAAACTGCATCAAATATTTAGGAGTTCATATCGACTGCCGCCTTACCTTTCGCCAGCACATAGTAAAAACCAGAGCTAAAGCAATGCAAGCTTTCATGGCTATTTATGCCCTTCTCGGCAGGAAATCAAAACTAAACCTGAACACCAAAAGGATCACTTACTTACAAGCCATCAAACCTATTTTACTGTACGCTGCACCGGCCTGGGCAGCTACATCAAGAAGCAATAGAAGACTACTTCAACAAACCCAAAATAAAATGCTCAGAATGCTCTGTAATGCACCATGGTATGTCACAAATTCAACCATCCATAGAGATCTAAAAATTAAGCCGCTTGACAGCGATATTCTCATCCATAGTCATAATTTCTATCAACACTGCAATAACCACCCTGATGATATCATAAAAGACCTTAATAACTACGATAACACCTTAATTCAACGACATAAAAGACCGCGCAATATTTTTCACGACTGTGATTGGTAATCAGTATATATGTACATATTTTTTCAACTATTCAACTATTTAATCAAGATTTTTACTATTTTCAAATTCTTCATTTAGTGTTTTGTGCATTTAATGTTTTGTACTTACAAGCAAAAACTTTTAAAACGCCATTGCTTATCTACTACATGCCTTTATATTTCACACAAGGAGTGTGAAAATCCTTTCGGATGACGAACTCTACCAGGTAAACCTTTTCAGGCTACGACAACTATATACTAGTAAAGGCCTTTTTTAAGGCCAAATACTAGTCAAATAGGAACAGGATTTGGATTTGGGGATTTGGATTTGGGGAAAGACAGTGCCTTGGATTTATCGCCGTAAGGCTGTGTGCGCCAAGATTTCCTCTGTCTACTGAAAGTTCGCCTTTATAGGCATTTGCAATTACTAGTGTTTGCTAGTGAAATTCGCATTGTTGCATTTCACTAAGAGTAAGCTTCCCTCGCCGTCCTACGTAGAATTAAGTTAGGGAATTGAATTTGTTAACACACTTTATTTTTATATTATTTTAGTTCAGCCCAAGTAGTGGCTTACTCTCAATTAGAAGAGTTGTAAATATTTGAATTAAAGGGTCACTTTTAAACCCTCTTTCTGACTTTGTAGTTCTTCAACGCTAAAGGACATAGCCTAGATTTGCTCACTGTCCTCCACATAGGGTTTCAAGCTTATGCTCACGAAGAATATCAAGAGATTGAAGGAGAAACCTTATACAGTATACAATTTTTATTTCTCGCTGATATGCTGCAATTCTACTAAATAATTTGCTCACTTGTGTTATAAAAAATGAAAACCTATAGTATGGTTTTTTTTCACCGCTGTTCTTCCTATTCGAATTAGAAATGCATGCAAAACTGAATTTAAATAATAAAAGTCGATAGTGTTATGTAAATTGTACAAAATAAAAATAATTTTAAGAAAGTGTTTACAAAAAGTACCATCCATGCATATAGCTTTATCGTGTTAGCAGCACCTAATAAATAAAACTACGTTACAGCACTACGTCTTAAAGCAAATTTACAGATACCCAAAAAAAAGAACAAACTAAAAGTACTTTTTATTACATCCTTCAATTTTTACACATTAATCTAATTATAAGACCATAATTTATAATAATTATGATATTTCTACTAAGAAATAATTGTATATATGTTTTAAAAGCGAACTGTTCATTGTTACGACTGTCCTCGCTTGAAATGGTGCTTCAACAAACGTGTTCGGTCACTCTGCGTGGACAGGGGGTCATCCTATCCCTCAACTCCCGTGCTTGCAGGTAGGGAAACATATTCTGTTAGCAAGACAGTAAACTTGCGTTTTTTAACGAGAAACGGAGAGAAAACGGCTGTCACTCCTCAAATCCCACTCTGAGAGATTTAGAGTGAAGAATATAGACGAGTGAATGTTATGTTGAAAATTTAGAGCTGAATGATAGTTAAGACGTGCTTGATTTTCAAGTATTAAAACAGGATTTAAAAGGCAATGTTGATTGTGATTCTGATATTTCGAGTAGGAGTAGCGAAAGTATACCACCGAATAGACGAAGAATGAGAATTATTCAGGGTAAAAGCGAAGCTACGTTAGTTATAGAAGAATTATTTTTCCAGAAAGAATGCATACAGAAAAAATTAGTTGTTCCAGAAAGAATACATACAGAAGAATTAGTTATTCCAGAAAAAATACATTGTAGTGTAGCGCCAAAAGTCACTGAGCCGCAAATTCCTTCATATATTGTACAGCCGATACAATATTTTAAATTGTTTTCATGGAAGAACTAGTAAATGGAATTATGATAGGAGCCAACAATTACGCAGAAAATATTCTAAGCTTGAAAGAAATATCTAAATAATTTAAATCAGGTATGGGCATTTTTAATTTGGCAAAATGGCGTGATGTAGAAACCTAGAAAACACGCTCCCCTGCAAAAATGTGCTGGAATTGCTGGCAAATAAGTGGGACAAAAACGCGTAGAGCTCTAAGGGTGAATTTAATTATATAAAAAAAAAATATATATATATATCATAATTTTACTGAATAGAAGAAGGCACTGGAACTCTTAACAGCTTTCGATGTCAGTCATGGCTGATCGTTAAGGCAAACCGATGAAGATAATAAAAACTGGATTTTTATAAATCACCAATCTTTATTTTCGCACATATAAAATCATTTCCGTAGATATTTATCCAATCATAATGAAATCCGACACCTTTCTGTGATTCAATTAAAATGAGATATGATAAACTTCTATGTACACTGCGGAAAACAAAAACAAAAGGAAAAAAAAAGGGGGAGGGTAACAGTTCTATATCTTCTGTTCTACTGTGCCGATTGACGAAATTCAAATTGCGTTTTGCATGTCTCGTAAGCGCGGCTTAAGATATATATTATATTTCTGTATAGCTTTGTTCTAACATAGGCATTTTGACACAAAATGGGACTTTTTCTGAAATAACATGCCAATTTGTTTCCATATGCCGATTCTACGATTCAAATTACACCTGAATATTAAATTTTGTAAAATTTGGTACGGAGAAATTTAAACATTTATCTTGGCGCAATTTTTTCAGTTTGCGCCAAGAATAATTCACTTAGCGAACTTCGTAATACATGGCAACCTACTTTCCTTTCCCTTCCATTGTGCAGGAGCGGAAAAAAAGTCACATCGTTCCTACCTTTTTACATTGTGCATGACCGAAAAAAAAGTCACATCGTTTTACTTTCAAATAATTTTAACAAAGTGCCAAAACCGCATTTGATGTTATTATCGCTTTCAACAAATATGTCAAATTTCAAAACGCTCCAATATATAAATTCACGTATATCACGAATAAAAAACTCTAATTTTTTGCAAGTATTCCTAGAAATGCATCTGCTTTAAGATGATCGTAAAAATTTTATAGATTAAAATGCAAATGTTTTTTCGAAAAATTTATGAAATTTTTTTAAAAATAAATCATAAAGTATGGACTAATGTTATTTGGAATGAGCATAAATTTCGAAATGTGAAATGAAGAATCAAATAAGTTTAATAAAAAAAGATATTAATAAATATATACCAAACTCAATTAATATTGAGGAGCTAAAATTTTGAGAGCTAATTTTTTAAAAATTACTCGTGCGATTGTTACAAAACTGACTGTTTAGCATAATGAGTCGTAGTATCGAAATATGGAAAAAAATTCTCCTGTGAAAAATAGTCGCGCTTTCGAGGCATGACAAACGCTCCTCAATCGGCCCAGTAGAACGGGAGATACAGAACTCTTTTTTTTTTCTCCGCGGTCTACATTGGCTTTTAAAAAGAAATGATGTAAGCAGTTGAGAAGCAAAGCGGCCCGAGGATGACAGAGCAGCACTTAGGGAAAGGAATGGAATGACGTAATTAATTCGCCATCGGTATCTCTACTAAGTTTGGTGTAATTGTAGAGGCAAGCTATGATTGGTTAATATTAGTTTTAGTTGCCCTTTTCACGTACTATTACATATCGCAGAAAGATCTCGAATTTGGGAGAACAGATGAATTTCGGGGGAAAGCACCAAATCTAGAATGTTAATTTTGAGGTCGCCAATTATTTTTTTTTTAAGGAGCTATCGTATTTTCTTATATCTTACATATTCTCCCCTTCAAAAGAATGGTCGGGAAAGCAGGGTGGTAGAAAAGTATTAGTGGAGCAAGACAGAGTTTAGCATATGAGAAAAGACATGAAGAAGCATCAGGGGCATAGTCTGAAAGTTTACCTACTCCCCTTTATTATTCATAACCTTTCTCATACATAGATTATATAATACTTAAACAACTAATTTAGAATTATTGCAATAACAATATTATTTCTAAATAAAACTGACTAATAAATTAACATAAATGTAACTTTTAGAAGTCCTCAAATTGTAAGAATGTCCAATGTATTTTGAATGTCCCATGAAAAAAAGATTTTTTTAAATGTGCTGACTAAAATAATTCCACCAGGTAAATGTTCAAATTTTTTTCACAAAGTAAATGTTCAGCTATTTTTCATAAAATAAATGTTCGCTAAAAATCTGTCACATTTCTGTTGATGAACACATTTCCGTTATAATATTGCAGAGAAAATTGCTCCTTTCGACTTGAGCTCCTCATAGCTTAATGGAGAAGACGCAGGACTCGAAACCTGAAGGTCCTGGGTTCGAAACCTATCAAAGGCAAGATACCTAATAATCGATTTTTATGTAAATTTCCTTCTTATTTACCTGTTTCCTTTATGTTCCAGAACATTTCGAATCTGGAATGTCCCAGCATGCCCATCAGCTGTAGTATATAAGTAGTTCTTCATTCAGTTCGAATTAATAAAGTCTTGAGTTTAGACTTGAATGCTGGCCTGTTAATTTGTACGATCTTAACTGCTTCAGGTTCTGAATAAAAAATCCATATTATTACAAACTTGTTCGGTCATCGCTCAATATAAACAAAAGAAAACGATTTGTCGAGTGTTAATTGATTCAGGTTCTAAATTGAGCTGTTGTTCTAAAGATTTAGCAAAATAAATAAATAAATAAATTTGCCTATAAAACGAATAGAAAAAGTTTATTGTTTTGAGAATAACTGCGGAGAAAAGTAATTTTCAGTCATTTCCATAACTCTAAAATGTAGAACTGATCCGTCAAAAAGCATATTTATTGAGGCTTACATGGCGGACAACATATCGCATTATTCAAGCTCAGTTCAAGGTCAACTGCCTCCTTTCTTTATAGAATTTATGGGAAGGCAAAGGCGGCATCTAGCAGCTGATCTCTGTGAAACAAAAAATAAGCCTTTTAGTTGAAATGAATTATTTCTGGCCTGTACAAACAGGCCTAAAAGATTCTGCTTTCAGCCTCCGTGCATGAAGGTTGCTCTTTTCTGACGCCAATGGACACTGACCTAGCTACGAATATGGATACCTCTACTATACCGGAGACTGGAAAGACGGATTTTGAATTCCACTACGAAAAAGCCGTCATCGATGTTAATACACAAATCATTCACCTAGAGGCCAAGCTCGAAAATACAAGAATACTTAGGCTTCAGATGGACGCTTTAAGAGCCGCCTTGGACATACAGCGCTCATGGTTAAAGCTATCAGAGAAATGATGAAAGAACTGGAGCACCTTAAGGGTGCCTTCTATATTTCTCAGTGCGCTAAAAAACCCCTAAACAGCCTTGCTAACAATTTTAATGCTTATCTGAATTTAAATGTTAAACGAAAACAACACGAAATTTCGGACAACTCAGAGGATAATTCCAACCACGAGGATGGCTTTGCTAAGCCTACTAGATACGCAAAACAGGCCAAGGAAAATGTTAGTCTCAGAGACATTTCATATTTTATTGCAACCAAAAATAAATTAAGTCCCCTGGACCCTGAAAGTAATACCAAGACTGCGGTTAACACCACAAATCAACCTACCATCTCAAGCCAAAATTTATCCATACCACCACAACCGAAATCTGCACCACTGTCATGGTAAAAACCCAGGAAACATAAAATTTAATCCATATCTAAAACAATTTGAAGACCACTCAAAAGCTAAATTTTTTGGAAAAATTAACGAAGAATTTCTCAACGTTTTACTCAATACACCCGGCAACCATAGAATTTTAACGGAATTCCTCAGGGATAACAACGTTGAACACTACACCATTAATCCAAAACATCAACGACCAATGAAAGCAGTTATCAGAGGCCTGCCGATAGACATGGATATTGACGAACGGGACATTCTAACCCAACAAGGTTATTAAGTTCCTAAAGTTGTACTGATGACACGTAACAGAACCAGATAAATTATGCCACTTTTTCAAATCCAAGTTCTTCCCACACCAAACGTTGGCCAAATTTATGATATCATACATATGTTTTTATTCATAGTTCAGATAGAAAAATGCGAATAAAAACCGTTAATAAAAGCGTTCCCCAGGAGCGCTCCTGGCGCTTTTACTCTTCAATATCTACATGAAAGATATCCTCCCCCACACAGAACACAACACTTGCTATGTACGCAGATGATACTCGATCCTCACCAAAAATGCATCTATTAGCTCAGCTATACAACAACTACAAACACGCATTCATGCACTAGAGTTCTGGCTCAGCAAATGGAAGATAAAAATTAATGTTGAAGAAACTGTTGCTGTCATGTTTACAAGGAAATTGGAAAGGGACTATTGATGGGAACCTCATCTTCTACAGTACTCTTATTCCCTGGGGGAAAGAAGTCAAATACCTAAGTGTAATTCTAGATCATCACTCAACATGGAAGCCCGACACTAGACACATAATTACAAAGTTTCGATCTAGTAAATCTACATTTCGCCCCTTAATCCCTCGAAACGGAGTTTTAGCAATCGATAAAAAATTGCTCATTTATAAGGCCATTCTGCGACCCATTCTTACATATGCATGCCCAGTCTAGGGTTATGTTTGCAAAAACACCTTACTAAAATTACAGCAGCTCCAAAACTCAACACTGAGACAACTGGCAAACTGTCCTTGGTATATCCGTCACGACACCATTCACAATGAATGCAACATTCCATTAATAGTTGATGTGATGATCAAGTTATCAAAAAAATTTTACACTCATATTACCAAAGCAAATAAGCCAACAATTCCAGTTATAAACTACAACACCAATTCAGTAGAACACAGGAAAAGGCCAAAACCCTTCCTCAGAAACGTATTAATAAATGTATTTCCTCTTTTGACTAACTTTTAATTACCTAAAACTTCTAAAAAAATAAAACTCACGATTTATTCCTTAATAAATTTATACTGCATATTAATATATCAAAATGTATGGTTTAGCGCTAATGATTTTAAAAACTTAAACTTTTAATCCTTCCTGTTCATTAATTAAACTTATAGCAGGCTTAATTCAACTTTTTCATCTGCTCTCACTCCCTCATTCGCCCAGCCCCTAAATTAATATGGAACTGAAAAGATCCTAGGTTTTACCCCTAGCACACTGAAGATCTCACCTTATCCAATAGGACTCCTCCTCCGCAGCAAATAGCAGACTTGTAAGCTCTTGGTTACTCCCTGACTGCTGAACAAGTTCCGGGTCTTTACTGCTGCTTTAACTTTTCCAGGACTTCTGTTAATTAATGATTGCCATGAACTCAATAATTGCTATGAACTCTGCCATTACTTCTGAATATATCAAAATTGCTATTTCTTCACGCCTCAATTGTTCACTGAATTACTATTTACTACGAACTTGTACAACGTTATTTTCAACGTTCCAGAAAAAGATACAATTGCTATACTGCGATAGGGCTGCGCTCAAGAGCCCACTACAACTGAACATTAGTTCATCGAGGAACAGGCCTAGAAAGAAGAGAATAATTTCGGATGAATTATTTTTAATTACGACATTGTTTGGGGAAACGATTTGTGGACAAAAATCTTCATCATATCAGCAAGTTTCAAATATTAATACTTGTTATGCTTCAGTTAAAGAAACAGATACTAATTCATCAATTCTGTTTGACACTCAGTCGCTTTCCCGTCTAGAGTAATTTTTTTATGAGAGACAGAGATTCATTATCGCGGAAAGATTTAGAGAACATTAAACTTTTTAAAAAGAACTTATGTTTCGTGCATGGAAAATACACCGTTAAGTTATTATTTAACGAAAGAAAATTAGAGCTTAAAAATAATTTTCTAATTGCTAAGCAGAGGTTTTTGAAGCTAGAAAACAAACTGAAACATAATGAATGGCTACGTAGTGAGTCATCACTAATGTACAAGAAACTTAGTGAGTACAAGAAAATAATTAATGAAAAATTAGAAAAGAATAATTGAAAAATGTTTTAGAGCTGTTAATTGCGAACTTGAAAGGGATAGCTCTTTTGCGCCTCATTGTCTAGTAATTCGCACTGCTGAGGCAATTCGCACTGATAAGCACTGTGCGTATCGTCTGTGACTGTTCGTCTAAACGTACAAAATCTCTAAACGTGTGTCTAATCCAAGGTAACGAGGATGTTCGGTAACGAGGAAAATTCACCATTTCAAATGTACAAAATGTCGCGATTGCCTTTTGGAACTTGTCAATCACCTTTCACGCTTGCGGCAACTATTAAATATCACATAAAAAGGACCATAGTGATGTAGAAATGTTAGATAAATTTCTTATATAGACGATCTTCTGCATGGAACTGAAAATGATAAAGCATTTTACCTGTCGACTACTGCGGTGAATATTCTGAAAGATGCAAACATACATCTTTTAAAGTGAAAAGCAAGTTTTAAAAGAACTATGGATCAAAAATGGAATCGATATTCAGGAAAATAATTTAAATAAAATCTCATCAAAAGTTCTAGGCTTGAAGTGGGATACAGATCAAGACAATTTAAGTTTAGATGTAACACAAGTCAAGGAATCGCTTAATAAACAAACAATAACGAAAAAACTCATTTTGCAAACTGTAGTAAAAATTTATGATCCAATTGGATTAATTTCTGCATATGTAATTAGAGCTAAGTTTATGATTCAAGAATTATGGGAATTTGGTCATGATTGGAATTTTGAAGTATCTGATGAGCTAAGTAAGAAGTAAGTTTTTGACATGGCATTTTGAAATCGAGGATCTTGTTAACATTAATATTCCTAGAAGGTACTTCTTGTGGTTCAGAAAATTAATGCAGAAAATATGATCCTGATTGTTTTCGCCGATGCTAATATCAAAGGATACTGTGGCATAGCGTACCTTTAAAATTCCATTACTTTGGAGACATCCTTTGCACTATCTAAAAGTAGAGTAGCTCCGCTAAAGAAGCTTTCACTTCCTTGCTTGGAACTGATGGCAGCTACTATTGCTGCAAGGGTAGCTGACTATCTGAAAACACTCTTTAATATCAAGGAATGTAATATTGCTTTAGTGACTCTTAAATAGTGCTTCACTGGATAAAGGATTCGGCCAATAATTGGAAGCCTTTCGTAACACATCGTGTTAGAGAGATACAGAGTTAATCGTTCAGCCTCAATGACAATTTTGCAATGGAACTGAAAATTCTGCATATCTTTCATCACGAGGTGCAAAATTGATAGATCTTACAGAAAATTAATTTTGGTTTCGCGGTCCACCTTGGCTAAGGCAAGGTAACTTCAGTAATCAAAGAGTTGAACCTATTTTAATCCTGAACATAAGAAACTTTCTCTTGAAGAGCAGCAAAAAACTGTGTTTCGTCCTGCATCCAATAATCAAAATGAAATTGACCTTCTTACTAAGTTTTCATCCTGGAATAAATTCAAACGTGTATGACGTGTAAGGCTCTGCAACAATAATAAACTTATATCTTTAAAAAAGAATTTTTAACAATTCAAGAACTGGATAAGTTAAGCAATTTGATTTTTAAAATTATACAAAATTCCGAATTTAGAGAGGAAAATAAACTTTTGAAGGCAGGGAAGAAACTGAATCTCAGCAGTACAATTCTGAAGCTAAATCCTTTCCTTGATACAGAAGAAATTCTCAGAGTCGGTGGTAGAGTCAGCAATTCCAATCTTTCGAAAAACAGAAAGTATCCAATCATTCTTCCTAACAAATGCCAGGTTACTGAAATGATCGTCAGATACTTTCACGAAATGAACCTACATGGAGGAGCGACATTAACATTATCAGCTCTACGACAAAAATATTGGATCGTTAACGGCCGAGAAATTGTAAGAAAAATAATTTGGAAATCAATAGAGTGTTTTAAAAATCAAAAAACTACCTCCAGTCAGATAATGTCCGATCTTCCACCTTCTCGTGTAGTGCCGGATAAAGCGTTTTCGAACACAGGACTTGATTTTGAAGGGCCATTCCTGATTAAGAATAGAAAGTGAAGAGGTGGGAAGACATATAAATGCTACGTTTGGCCTTTACATATGCTTCACTACAAAATCTATTCATCTAGAAATAGTCAGCGATCTAACAACAAAGGCATTTATAGCGTCTCTCAAAAGATTTGTCTCACGCAGAGGCAAACCCAAGAAATCTTTTCAGATACAGGAACTAACTTTGTTGGTGCTGACGTGAACTGAAAAGACATCTGACTAAACTTTCTTCTGAGAAAACATTTCAAAACTACCTGACTGATGAAAATATTCACTGGACCTTCAACCCTTCTACAGCGCCTCACTTTGGTGGCCTCTGAAAGACTGGTGTGAAGCAAATGAAGATTCACTTAAAGAGGACTATTGGAATACAGATTTTAACTTACGAATAGTTTCACACCCTAGTTACTCAGATCGAGGCGTGTTTGTATTCCAGACCAGTAGCTTCTATCTCCTCTGATCCTGAAGACTTTAGTACCTTAACGCCTGGACATTTCCTAATTGACATTCCTCAGCCTGATCTTACTAATAATAAGCTAATTTCTGCTGAAAGATGGAAATTGACTCAGCAAATTTTCCAGAGTTGCTGGAAACGTTGGCTTAACGATTACCTATCCCAGTTTCAAGAACGTCCCAAATGGCTGAGGGATAAACCAAATGTAACCCTCAATGCCTAAGTCTGAATAAAAGACAACAATTTGCCCCCATTAAGATGGCGCGTTGGACGAATAATTGAACTATATCCGGATGCCGATGGAAACGTTCAGGTTGTGAAACTAAACCTTTATTGGGCGAAATGAAGCGTCCTATACATAAATTTTCCGTATTAAAACCATTAAGTAAATAAGAATTTAAGATTATGCATTCATTTTTCTTTTTGCTTTACTGTTATTAATCCAGTATTATCTTTCAGATTTAGAGTATGGAATAACCATGGCAGATTGATGGTAATTTAGCAGTTTTACTATTTATTTTGCACTCTGAAGTATTGTAAGTACACTTTACTTGTAATTTCTTGTGCTAAATTTAGTATTGTTATTTGAATTTAAATTTATTAAAAAATATAAATATGTTTGTTATTCTACATGATTTCATTGGTGAACAATTTTGGTATACTTGTTTAAATCTAAATTAAAAGGGTTTGATGTTTATATTATGATGAACCAGTTATTCATTGGGGTAGAGTATGTTCTGCCTTTAGTAGACAGATGGCGCTATCATCGCGCCACATGGGTTCAGTTAATCCTTGTAACTCACCATGTTCAGGCGCATATCCTGCAGGGTCAAAAGGGCGAAAATGTTTTAGCGCTACTCTTGAATATGCATCATAAATATGTTCATATAGTATTGCGTTGTGTTTATCATTGTAATAAATGTTATATGTGAACTTTTGGTAAATAATTGTAATGGAATGACACACTGACTACATGTAATCATGTTCCCTGAACATTTTGAACACACCATGATCCCTGATCCCTCACAATGTGTAAAATGTTTAATTGTTTCATACACTGCCGACCAGTGCTCGACATTCTATAAAATACCTAGGTTTTCTACAGAATGTCGGATTTCATGCTTTGCCAGTAACATTTACACGTATTGGCCATCTGCTGTATAATACCTTTGCCATCAAATGAGCAGTACCATCAAATGCGCCATAGAGCACAATTATCATCAAATGCGCAAAACTATCCGGTTTTTATTTGCGATAATCATTTTGTATTTGTTTCTTACTGTGTTTTTACTTCTTGGTACGAAGCAAAGAAAGTATGCTATCACGAAAAATTTCGAGTGTCATATTTCATAAAAATGTCCATTTTAACCGCCATCAAATGCAATTTAACAATGTTTCTGTATGACATCTGTACGTAAGGAGAGAATAAAGGACTCGTTTTCTCAAAACGGATTATAAATGGATTCAGAAGTGACTTTTCTTGTGAATTCTGCACGTACATACATATGTATATGTCTCGCATAACTCAAAAACGAGTAGCCTCAGAACGTTGAAATTTTGTATATAAGAGTGCTATAACATGTAATTCTGCACCTCCCTTTTTGGTTCAAATAGGCCGACCACTCTGTTACTCGGTGAATTCAGTGAAACTGTTTCGCCTTTACTTTAAAACTTTAAAAGGTTAGCAAGGAACTTCTCGGTGTGAGAGAGCTTTTAGTCTCAGATCACTGCGGCTCTGTTCGACGTTCGCCTGACCAGCTAGCATGTAAATTCTAAGCCTTAGCGCTGTTACTCTATTGCTTATTGAAGAAATCTAAGTGCGTTAGTATTAGCCAAATCTTGTTACGCACCATTGATAGTTTAGATTAGAGGTCAACCTCGCGTTTATAGCTCTGAGAGCAACGACTTCTTAATTTTCTACTTAACTTTTATTTTAAATTATTTGATTGGTCAGTTTAGACCCAAGTGCGGTTATTATTTCCTGTTATCCCTGCCGAGTTGGGAAGTGGCTGTAAATAGAAGTTTAATAAAAGGGTAATTTTAAACCCTCCTTGCGTGCAGTTATTCTACCACTTCCACTGAACATAGCTGCATTCAGCTCCCTGTTCAAGATCAGGACCTTAACACTATCACGACCATGTTCGCCAAAAGTATACACAGAACACTCAGTCCTGACAACATGTATGGAGACCTAACAAAAAAAATATATACACTGGTTATCATAAATTAAGGAAAAATTACAAAAATAGCGATAACTGCCTCAAAAATAAGCCAAACCGTGTAAAATTTGAATATGTTGCCAAGTAAGAGTAGCTGAGTAAAACTGCAGTATGCAAATTTGTGGCGTTGCACTCGGAATACGTCATTTGCGAGGAGCATGAAAGTCCATGTTTGAGAGCAAGCCCACATATTTCACTGTGATAGTGAAATCAGAAATCTGAGATAGCCAATTCATAACAATAACCTCCAGGCACCATTTCCCTGCAGAACTACGATGAAGAGCCATTGGGAGACTAGAGGCAGGACAAAGTTAAACAGAAGTGGCAAGATGGCTAAATGTGAGTCCTTCTGTGGTTCATAGACTTTGAAGGCAATTTCAAACCCCAGATTCGGCCCCTGGAGGTTCAGCCAAGGACGGCCAACTGCTACGACGAGCGTCGAGTACCAATATTTGACATTGTGTGCACGCAGGAATAGAACCGCTACTCCGACTCGTCTTAGATCCTCCCTTGCTGTAGCCACCGGAAGGTTGGTGTCAGCGTGAATGCGTAGAAGGCTTCCCGAAGGTGGTCTGTATGCGAGGCGACCAGCCATTTGCGTGCCGCTCACGTCACGCCTTAGGAAGGACCATTTTGCATGATAACATGTCCACTGGACGCCTGATTAATGGAGGGCTATTATCTTTACGGATGAGTCCAGATTTAGTCTAGAAAGTGATAGTAGGCATTATTTGATATGGTGAGAACCTGGCACCCGTCATCATCTGTCAAACATCTGTGAAAGAGATGCATACGGAAGAAGCAGTGTCTGTGTTTGGGGTGGCATCTCTTTGGGTGGACACACAGACCTTCATGTCTTTACAAGGGAAACCGTGGATGCTCAGGTTTATAGAGATGACATCCTTGGTGCGCCCATATGCCGGGGCAATAGGTGATGCTTTCCTGTTACAGGACGACAACGCAAGACCACATAGGGCTCGCATCGTAGATGATTATCTTCAACAGAAACAATTATGTGCATGGAGTGGCCAGCTCGATCTTCGGACTTGAATTCTATCGAACACGTTTGGGATGCTTTAGGGAGACGTCTAGCTACTCTCAATCCGCCCCCTCAGACCCTTGCCGCGCTTGCAACTGCTTTGCAAGAGCAATGTTCTCGCTTCCTATAGAACTGACCGCATAATTGAAAGCATCACACATCGCTGTATGTGCTGTATTGCTTCTATAGGCGATCATATTCCATATTGAAGGTACTTTTCCTATAGCAAACTGACACCTTCGATTTGTTCATTTTATACATGTGCTAATTTCTATACTGCCATAATTGTCTGTTAATTTTTGTGTTGTATATTGTGGGTAAGTTTCATAAAATTCTACATGTAACTTTTTCAATAATGTTGATTTTTGGGATTTTTCCTTAATTTATGATAACCAGTGTATATACCCTCGGCTTCTCTATTCTAGATTTAGACTTAATATTTTGACAAGTGCAGAACTTCTGTTACGTGAGAAAGATTCCAAATATCGTTAAATTTCTTACTAATGAGATATTTTACGTAGTAGAGTCTGTATAAAGAACATTCCTCCTGCACAGCTGTTTGGATATGGGATAAAAAATTGTACATTGAAGTTAATTTTGATGTAAAAACCAAACAACACTGTTTTAGATTAACACTTTTGATGATACTTCCTTTACCAATGTATTAACATGATGCTGGACTTTCAAGACACTGGCGAATATAGAAAGTTAATTACTTCACTCATTTCAAGCTAAACAAAGCAGTTGCTTGTACATGACATCGCTAATGCCGTTTCTTTCAAAATGACTATAATGTAATTTAACAATACGAATTCGTGCATGTTTTCAAGGAAAGATGGCGACAATTTGGGCTTTCGTACCCAATGTGTGATGTTTCTTAAGCATTTAACGAATTTTGAAAGCAAAAGATGGTACACATGAATATCGCGCTATAACGAAAGGATCGTATGAATAATCAAGCATTAGGATACGAACCAAACGCTGAGGTCGTAGCAATGTATTTAAATAATAAAAGAGAGATAACTACTTCAGCTTTAGCTGAAATGACGGGTGAAAGAAGTCAACTTAAAACAGATTTTAAACAGGAAATGTTAAAAAGGCTCCCGAACAATCTGTGGCGTTTGAAAATGATCAGCTTCGAGACAACAGAGATGACCGCGCCAGTGACTGTTTAGGCACGGAACCATAATCAAGTTTGCACCCAACAGCTGCTTTGTAAATATGGAGCATTGACCAATGAGCTTCATCTCAAGAAGTATTTGACATAATTTTTACATATTCAGTATTTTAAAACATGCCTCTTTCATACATAAAATAAACGTACTATATCTAACATTACTTCCATAAATTTCGCTCTTGATTTTTGTAACTAATGCACCTTCAAGATGAAATTCAGGCTCAGGATGGAGTTTCGCTTACAGCAGAAGTTCACGCATATGGTCTTTGTGGTTCGAAACACCAGATATTAATTTAATCACTAAATAATCCTGTTAATTGCTCTTTGAAGCTCTCTCTCTCTATGTCATGGCTGCACTTCGGCAGCTAACTTATAGATTATTAGCATATAAAGCTCAGAAGACGATAGAAGAAAGTTCTTTTAAATTCGAATTCAGGAAATTTCGAGTAATTAAATTTCGCTTACTCCAACTAATTATTCGAATTGAACTTCTGCTTACGCGTATTTGCATATGTGACGTTCACGTAGGATAAAACTTTGTCAAGGCAGACAACAAGTTAATACATTAAATTCGGAAAAGGAATCATTAAGATTAGAAAAATATAAATTACAGAATAGGGAAGAAAATAAAAATTCATATGGAGAAAAGTATTTCGTATCAAAAAACGATTTAATTTGTTTCGATGTGCTAAAGATTCAAATGCTTAGAAGCGGCTTTTAAAAAACTAAAATAGTAGACTTTCAAATATCCACACAAACTTGGACCATAACCCATCCGGTTATATAAAAAATTCGGTATTTTTTTCCTTCTTCATCAAATATTGAAATGCAGATTTCAACAAAAAATAGTATACATTTAAAAATAGAAAATAACTTTTATTTCAGTGAAACAAAATACAAAACTTCTATTTCTCGACGAAATTAAATAAATAAATAAATTTTAATTTCTTACTTACACAGTGGCTCACACATGTTTCTGATACTTGTATTTTTTTAAATTCATTTGCATATATGTCGTGCTAAATATTAAAACACGGACTTCAATTTTTTTTCTAAGATATTATTTTTTCTCTCTTTTAAGCCTTGCTTGTCGTAAATTAAATGCCATCAAAATATTTCTTGAAATAAAATAATTTGTTAATCAAGTGTTAATCAATAACTCACATAATTCGCTTTCGGTCACTTCGAATTTTTGTTGAGATGTTTTAGTGGAAAATGTTTCTTGTTGCAATTTGTTGTTTTAAATGAAAATACGAATTACTGATTGCATTTGGGAAATTATTACTTTTTTCAGTAACATATATTAATATTACTGTATTTGAAGTGAACATGGCAAGATGCTACAAATTAACGACCAGTTCTGTTAGAAGTTTAATAAAACATGCTTTTAATTGTCTTTGGTGAAACTATTGGAAATATCCAAAATTCCATGATGTAAAGCCTTCGACTGTCTCTGATGTTATAAAACGATGCAATTTGCTTAGAGCCGTTGAACGTGCCCTGAAATCTAGACTATAGTTTAAGCTAACATAAAGGAATTGCAACTTTATTCTATGGAAAATCAAACCAGAGCCGAAACCTATTACTGTAAAACGTCTAGCAGATTTATAAGAACGGTTTGCAATAAAAGTTATTTCTGAAGAGCTTTTAGAAGATGCATTTATGGGATATTAACACAGTGGACGAACAGCAAAAAGAAAATTTTTTGTCAAAAGGAAACAACCAAAATATTTCTGGCTTTCGCAGAGTCTATAATAAAAAGGGTTTTATCATATTGAAACAATGTTATGTTTGAAAAAAAAGTTAAAATTTATTATCTTTGGGTGAGGTAGATGAATTAATATATGAAAAAAGCCGGATTAAAAATTGAATAGAAAAACAAATTCCCCATTGTTACGTACGGAGGTAACGCATAATGGTTTGGGGATGCTGCCTTTGGATAAGAAATTTAGTGTTTACCGAAAATAATGCAGTAATATACACTCAAGTCCATAAATTAAGGATAATGCAAAATCAGGCAAAGGAAGAGTTAGAAGCAAAACAAATTTGACTTATTTGTAAAGCTTATTTATTAAACAAAAGGTAAAGAGCCAAAAAAGATGCTATATGTTTGATATTATTAAAAAAATTAGCGATTTTTTCTCCCTGGAGCAAATTACAAAAAAAAAACCTATTTACAAAAAACCAATACTACATGGTTGGTACGATTATTAATACATTGTATGTCTCCCAGACGATGCAATACAGTCCGTACAACACCTAGGCATGCTGAGTATCAAATTATCGATCTGATCTTGGGGGATATTACACCACTCAAAAAGCAATGCTCTCCGAAGTTCAGGTAGACATGTAGGAGGAGGTTGACGAGCTGCAACTCGTCGGCCAAGCATGTCCCACACGTGCTCTACTGGATTCAAGTCCGGTGAGAATGCTGGCCAGTCCATACGGGTGACATCCTCCGATTGAAGGCATTCGCTTACGATGTTTGCACCGTGAGGACGGGCGTTGTCTTCCATAAACACAAATTGTGCGCCCATGGCGCCCCGAACCAAACGCACATGTTGTTCCAGAATGACGTCCCAATAGATTTAACTTGCCATGTTTCCAATTTGAACATGCAGGTCAGTTGTGGAACCCAGAATAATTCCACCCCAAACGAGCACTCCTGCACAACCGTAACGGTGCCGTTCAATGATGTTTTCTTGGTGGTAACGGGTACCTGGAGCTCTCCATATGAAAGTCCGACGAGAATCAGACTCCAAGATAAACCTGGACTCGTCGGAAAACATCACACAAGTCCACTGTTGCGGTGTCCACAATGCATGCTCTCTACTCCAGGCTAACCGCAGGCAGCAGTGAGTTGCAGTAAGTGGAACGCATCTGACAGGTTTACGAGCATATAGACCAATCTGCCCTAAGCGTCTGTACACGGTCTGCCTTGAAATTGTCGTACCAGTGGCTGAAGAGAGCTGACGAGACAGGTCTGAGGCTGTGCTCCGCCTGTTTCTTTTGGCAGTAACTGCCAAATACCGGTCCTCATTCGGCGTTGTAACTCTGGGGCGACCTGTGCTGTAAGGTCTACTCACATTACCATTATCTTGGAATTGTTGCCAAAGCCTGGAGATGACACTCTGGGCAATTCCAAGTTCGTCTGATACTTCCAGTTGGGTACGCCCACATTCCAGACGGCCGATAATTCTACCACGTAAAAAATCATCCAAATGCGTCCTTTGTGTCATAACTATTCGGTTATTGCACTGAAATGCTTATAAAGCGCCTGTGAACAATTTTACTTCTTTGCCTGTATTCCTTATATATCACTCTCTTACACTCTCGTCATTGTGACGTACCATCGGTGTCATCTGGTTACTTCCTGAAATTTGCATATGATTCTTAAAGATGTGTGTAGTGATTTTACAGGTAATATATTTATTTTAGAGTTCGATTTCCGCGTGACTCCGAATTATCCTTAATTTATGGACATGAGTGTAAATATGTAAATGTGTTAATACAAATATATAAATATAATGTAATAATATAAATATTCTTAATGAAAACCTGAAAGCGTCTGCAAGAAAAGTTGGAATGCAAAATACATTCAAGTTCTATCAAGATAACGATTCTAAACATAGAACTGTAAATATCTTTTGTGTTAATTATAAAAATGTTCTAAAATTACCAGAATTCCTGAATAGTCTTAGAACCTAATCCTATCAATCCTGCAAGGAGTGAATCGAAGAAAATAATAAGAAAACATGATATTTTTTCGAAAGTTCTAATAAAAGTAATTCTAACGTCGGAATGAAACTGTCGAACATTCTTACACGAAGAAATTGGTTGAATCCGTGCATGAAAAGCATAATTTTAGCCAAAGGATATCTAAAGAAATCTTGAATATCCAATTATTTTACTGGTTTTATTAAATATAAACTGTTTGCTTATAGTGCCCGGATAGTGAGTTCATTTTCGGAATTTTTTAATAAATTAGTTTTTTTTACCCAAAACACTTTTAGTAACTTCTTTCAAAACAAGCATGTTTTAAACTAGGTGATCAATAATATACGTAGAAAAGAAAACAGTTATATTTTTCTAATACTAAGTAATTTTTCTAACTGTTAGTAATTTATATTTGTTAATAAAACTGAAAAACGCTAGTGTCTGAACACAAATGTGAGCCACTATATATAAAAATAATTTCCTCTTACGCAACATTTATCTCCTCGAAGCCAGAAATATATAAAAAATATAACTTTTCTTCAAGTTTACTTATTTTACTTAAATGGTTATTATAGCAAAGCATTTACAATTAACCGTACCTCTTATAGAAGATTTAAAATCCTAACCAGATTTTGTTCTGGCATCTTCGCTCTTCGTCGTAACGAACATAAAGTGTTTCTTTTTATTATGTCATCTCTACATATAATAAAACAAAGAGTCTGTGTGTGTGTTTTTCGTTCGTGTTGTGAGTAAGCTAATAGACCCAGGGCCACGAAATTTGGTACATAAGTGTATCTACACAAGAGCCAGTGCCCCTCGAAGCGATTTTTTCGAAATTCGAATTAGAATTTTTTTCGTTTTATGTTTTGTGACCAAATCGCGTCATTTTGAGACATAATGGGCTACAGGAAAGCGAGATATAGCTAAGTGTCTACGCTTCACGACGATGTAAAAATGAAATGTGTAGAGTGAAATCTCGCTTTCCTGTAGCCTATTAAGTCTCAAAATGACGCGATTTCGTCAAAAAACATAAAATAAAAAATAATCTAATTCGAATTTCGAAAAAATCGCTTCGAGGTGCACTGGCTCTTGTCTAGATGCACCTATGTACCAAATTTCGTAGCCGTGAGTCTATCAGCTTATGCGCAGCACGAACGAAAGACACAGACAGACTCTTTCTTTTATTATATAAACTAGCCGCTGCGCGGCCAGCCTTTGTCTGGCTTTTAAGTGTACCAGAAAAATGTCTAAACAGAACACCAAACATTCAATTTGAAAACTGCATAGAATTTTACTCTGCAGAACAATTTTATCGAAAAAGAAACAAACAACAACGGGAAAAAAAATCAGTTAAAAATGCATTACATATAAAAAGCATACAACGAAATAAGCAATATCCCTTAATACAAATATTAATTATCCTAATAAATAAATTAAGCAACTTCCCTTTGCAAAATCTTAAGAACTGAAATGGTATAAACAGATTAAGAACTTATACAGATTAAAAAATATCATGCAAAACTTTTTTATAATTAAAATCATATATATAATTAAAACATAATATTACAATGAAATAAGCAATATCCCTTGATACAAATGTTAATTATCCTAATAAAGTAATTAAACAATTTACCGTTGCAAAAAGAAACAACTTTTTAATTTCTTAAACTTTTCAGTCTCTTAAAAACAGTAACATAAGAAATACGAGGAAAGATTGTTGCCAATCCGAAATTTTTAAAAGAATGAAACTATTCAAAATGATGCAATTTTATCAAAAATCTATCAACAACAATAAGAAAGGAAAATTGTTGCCAAAACTACATTTTAAAATATCTGAGATGTGAGAAATGTATTCGAAAGCTTCTTTTAAAAAATTAAAAAAAATACAAAATATTATTATTTTTCCAAAATTCCTTTTTTAAAAGGAGTCGAAAGGATTAAAGTTCAACGTGTCCAAAAATCAAAGGAAAATAAACAGCACGTTTTTTTTTAAATACGTTTATTTTTAAAAAATTCCGCTGAAAAGGTGTTAAGCTCACCTTCCTAGATAAATTCGTATTGAATCGATTTATTGAAATACGAAATTTATTTTAAGTTCGTAAAATAGCTAAGTGTCTACGCTTCACGACGATGTAAAAATGAAATGTATAAAGTGAAATCTAGCTTTCCTGTAGCCCATTATGTCTCAAAATGACGCGATTTGGTCCAAAAACATAAAATAAAAAAAATTCTAATTCTAATTTCGAAAAAATCGCTTCGAGGTGCACTGGCTCTAGTGTAGATACACCTATGTATCAAATTTCGTGGCCCTGGGTCTATTAGCTTACTCGCAACACAAACGAAAGACACACACACACACACACACACACAGACTCTTTGTTTATTATATGTAGAGATTATATATAAATAAAACATAATATAAAATATTACAATGAAATAAGCAATATCCCTTGATACAAATGTTAATTATCCTAATAAAGTAATTAAACAATTTACCTTTGCAAAAAAATCATGCAAAACTTTTCAATACCTTACAAACAGTGAAATAAGCAAAAAATAACATGAAAGAAAAGCAAAGAAAAAAATATTTCGCGCAGAATTTTACTCTGCAGAACAACTTTATAAAAAAAAAATCAATAAAAATTTATTATATATATATATATAAAAAATGACCATGAAATAAAAAGTATCCCTTA
>KK112648.1:227341-302080 GCA_000611955.2 Stegodyphus mimosarum
AACTACTTATTTAGGGAATAATAGGTGGGAAACGAGAATAGACAGTAAAGCATGTTTAAAAATTAAAATAACTGTTAGGAACTTAAAATAACCTCTACACTACATAGAACTCACAATAAAATTCTATAATAATTTTTTTTTTACAAAAAGTTGGGAAATGATCAAAATGAAACTCACTTTTAATGTGGGAGAATAAACATTCTTTTCTTTTTCGCGAATCGGGCATTGGCTTGCTTAATGAAGTGAATCAGTTGTGAACGAAAAGCACATCTCTATTTCTGGCACGCTTTTAACAAGAGCGTTTTGTGAACTGCATAGAACTACTGCTTCTTTTTCTGGAATCAAAGCTCATGTGCCGAGTAAAGTGAATCGGTTCTTTGAAACATTTCCAGAGCTAATCGTCCAACTTTACAACCGAATCAACTCCGTCAAAACCGGATCGGAACTGTAAGACCATTGGTGAAGTACTAGTGTCTCGCCCACTTCTTGCTGTTCTGTCCTGTCGTATTTTAAGCCCTGAACATATGTGACCTTAGACGACAAACTTTCGTCTTCAGCATTAAAGAAGATGTAGACGTTTTGACTTGTCTGTGCTGAATGTATTGTTGTATAAGAATATTTGTATAGCCTACAGGGTAAACAATAATTTGGTGCCCACTGATTAGAATATACAATAGGATCCATCAGTTTGAATTAACATACGTTGAAACATTTGAATTTTGTCTTTATTCGAATAATACATGAACATGTGTTCGACATATAGAGGAGATATACGCATGAAAGTAATAAATAAATTTAGACAAAAATTCAAGCTTTGAGTAAGCATGTGTCGATGTCGAAGGATTCAGGCAAAGAAAGCTCCCCTTCTTCACACAGCGAAAGTACTGTCTAAAGAGCAGAATACCTTTCCTCCTGAAAGGAAAGGGACCTCATTCCTTCCCAATGGTGTGCACGTTTCTGTTTAATTTGTTGAATGCAAAATCGTCTTTCTTACTTCTGACATTTTCAAATAATTTTGTAACCAAAGCCTTATATTAATGGGAAATATAAATTTTCATATTGATTTTGCTTATAATCTTTTGTTTTAGAAAACCGTAATAATACTGTGCCATGTTAATTGCCTGTGATACGTTTGTCGTTCATTTGTTTTTCTATTTAATCTGCTCCTTCATTGTTCTTTATTTATTTCGTTAAGTGGAACCATGCGTTGGGTTTCAACTGGACTCATCTTCTTCTCATTATTACTCCTATCTTAATGATTGCATTCTTCCTTTCAAAAAGAAGATGCTTAAAAGCAGAGTCCCTCCCTGGTCCAAGATCAAGAGCCTTGATATTATATTGCATGATGATGAAGACAGTTTACTGTGGAAAAGAGAAGTCTATGAACCCATTATGTCGTAAGTAGCTTACATGTCAAATGTAAATTACTCTAATTAATTTAAAATTGATTATAGAGGCGAAATATTAAATATATCTATTCGTTTTTGCTACGAACATCGAGTATGGCATGTTAAATCTCAAAAACATTCTTTCTTAAAGACAGCGGTTCTCAATATACAGTTTATTCAACGCCTTGTGGATATCGTATTTCCTGTTTAGAGATATCCAGTTTATACGAGAACCATATATACTAAAAGTGCAAGAAAACCATTATAAATGTAACGTAAATTTGCATAAATTAGTAAAGAATGGCATCCCAGTATAACATGCAAGAAAACAACGGTATGGATGTCGACAACTTTAAAAGTAGAAGGGCTTTGGCAATGCAGTACAAGTTGTCTCTAATTGAAATGCCTGCATAGTTTTTTACTTGTGTCCTACAAACCTGCATGTTAAATAGAAAGGATAATAAAGCACTTAAATACTTCTTCATGCTATAATGTTTTTAACCATTTTTCTATTTTTAAACTTTTCTCATTTAAAAAAGAGGTTGTTTAATTATTATATTTTCTGCTCTGAATACGTGTTTATATTTTTGTAATATTCTAGTGCTGCTGCAAGTAGCAAGTGGCTTATGTCAGATGTTTGAAAGGGAAAAACTTTTTAGAATTTTCGTGGCTACAAGACCTTTTGTATTCTTCTACAAACCAGAAACTGTAGAGGTAAGTTGCAATTTTATTTAATCATCTTTCCTCCAGAAATTTCACTTCTGTATCACACGCATGATCTATTTCTATACTTTGGCAAATAGAATGAAGTACAACTATGTAATTATTTGTTTTATCAGTTACTCGACAGAACATCAAGGAATGTATGGGTCATTTGCTACAAAAGCTGAAATGCTGCGGTCTTTGCGCTAGACACTGATAAGAAACAAAGATTAGTAGCAATTTTTAGAGCTGCAGTGTTAAGGCACTTTTGCGGCTGCTGTAGAGAAAATTAAAGAAGCAGTTAACTAATGCAGTTTCTGTTCATAATTTTTACTAAAATGAAACAAAATATCAGTTTATGTTTTTTTTTCTTTGCTTGAATTAGGTTTTTTCTTTTGCTTCAGGCGTGTAAAGGTATGCAATATGCTATGCATAATGGTATAAAAATATCAAATAGTAAAATTGAAGAGACAACAAAGTGAATAACAGATTGTACTTAAAAAAGTATATAATGCGTAATTTAATTTAAATATCTTCAAATGGAAAAAAAAGTAGTAAAAAGATCGTACTTCTAATTTAAATAATTAATATGGCACTCGAATAGGATTCATATATTTAATATGGATAGATAAAATAATAAATAGAACACAAATAATTTATAATGGAAGCTTTCTTTGTGTTTCTCTCTAATTAAATTTATTCACTTTGGTAATACATTCTCTCCTAACATATAATTCTAATTTTTTAGTCTAATAAAACGTATAACTTCTATGATGGGAAATAACTTGATATTAACACATGACGGCTATACACCGAAATTAGACGAAGAGTTGTCAAATTATTGCTTTTGGAACTGTTTAGCTATTACCACATAATAAAATTGAGCTGTAAAAATATGAATGGAACTTTATTTGCTGTTACTGATGGGTTTAAGGAATGGTAAAAAAATAAAACTGTAAGGACTGTAAACAAGTAAAACAGATGGCTTCTGCAAACTTAAGCAGGCTGCTTGCTTTTATGCTAAAATTTTGCTTTAATTACAAAAACATTCTGAACTCGAATCTACAAACACATGGAGTCGGAATGGATATGTAAATTTCTTAGAAACCTCCCGAGCACAGCCACTTTTCTTGGTAACTGCTTTGCAGTTGCTGAAACCGACTTTCACAAGGAAGGCGGCAGCAAGAGGATCCAAGTTCCATTAGGCCCATGATTTAGATTAACTTCCTATTTTTAAATTATGTTGCTTGTCTTTTAATTTGCATAAACTTCTGGCCTAAGCTAGTATTGTGAAGATCAAAGGAAAATAGAATAGAAATTAACCTAAAACTAATTGTTAGTAAAAACTTACAATAAAGGTGGACAAAAGCCTGCCCACGGATCGAATGCATCTCTGCTGATTGTTCAATCCGTCCAGTTATGAAATCCAGTGTAACGACATTTTCATCTCTTTCCTACCCGATTCTGTATGCAAACTACTGAACTCAGCAGCAGGAGTGCGTTTCTGTTGTTACGGTGTATGTGCACACATGCACGCATGACTATACGAGCGATCAGTCTAAGTTGAGAATACTAGATATGCTAGAAAAATGTACACCCGCCGAAGAATAAAGTCCTATCAGCTACTAGCAGCTTTAATTTAGAAATTAAATATTGACATATGAATATTGTTAAGATAAAAGCGCTAATTAGAAAAGGGAGCTTAAGGAAAGCATATTTCACTTCTAATTTTTTATTTGAAAGGGAAACAGTATACATGTCAATCATTTGATGACCAATAGGAATAGATTCTGCTTTTGGTGTACTGGCATTTTTTTTTAAATTGTAATTTATTTATTTATTTATTTATTTATTTTTTGAAAACTTTCTATCGCGAAGGAGTGTTTCTCCTTTTCACCATCGCGTACTGCAAACAGTGAGAGCATCGCAAAAGATCCGCACGATGCGCTAAAAAAGACTCTTTTAGCCCGTAGTTAAAAGTATTTGCCCACCACCTCTGACTTAAACCATCAATGCTCCATTCGAAAACGTTCACGTAAAGTCCCCAAACGGACTCACGGAACAATTTTCGTTCTACGATCTCGTACTTTTATCTAACACACAGTTTTGATGGTTTATTGTACATACTAAATTCTCTGTAACATTTGTCTTAGAAATTTTGGGAGGGGGGGAGACAAACTTTTATACCTATTGAAATTTCTTTAAAGACAATTAAACAATAATTTGTTTTACTTTTGTTATTGCCGAGATTTTCATCATTTTTTTTTAATTTTTGGTTTTTGGAAAAAAGTTCCATGCAGCAGATCTCATTCCAAATGAAAAATATACATATACATATATATGCACATACATATAACCAAAGAAGTTAATTGCAACTTATAAAGAAGACTAAGTATATACAGGTTGTCCCGGCTGAAATGTTACAAACTCTGAGGGGACGTAGAGTACACCTAAACGACTCAGTTACGTCTAGTTCCTAGAGGGGTGCCAGTGCATAAAACGGTAAAGGTTCTCGGCGCAAAGTTTCTCAAAAGAGTGTTAAGGGGCAGTATGCAAATTTCTCGGTGGAGGGTTGAACTAGCCGACAGAAGGACCTTACAATAACTCTACAATAAGGCGTCGGGCTGAAATGAAGCTTCTTCTATTCTGAGGTTCACTCATTTCAGGTTCATAGCTGAGGTAATTATGCAAGGTTTCCTAAGTAGGATTATCTAAGATGCTGGTAAAAGCGTGATAAATTTCGCGCTGAGGCCAGCATAACAACAAGTATCAAATGAAACTTCATTTCGCATGCAGACAGAGAGGTTACAGGATGACCAACTACACGAACTGGGAGACACAAACTGGGAGAAAAATGGTTGAGCCGCTCAGAGGTTGTACCTCCAAAGGTATACGTTGAGGCGAACTCCGGCCCGTACTTTTTCTGCGTGCCTACATCAGCAATTACGTGACAGCGGTTATATCCATAAGACCACACGTAATCGTAATCGAACGACACGTACACCAGCCAACGAGAAAACTATGCTAGATCTTGTAGAGAGCGCTTCCAATAGAAGTACACTAGGTATCGCGGAAGAAATCCCGGGATTTCACGCAACTGCCTGTGGAGGATTCTGATTAGCAGTAACAAGCATCTATATCACTTACAGCGCGTCTAGTTATTGGAAGAAAATGACTTTCAACTTCATCAGGAGTTTTCACACTGGTATTTGCAGAAACGAACTAGAGATCCACGACGACTGGAATATCGCGAGACAGGGTATTTTCAATACTTATAACAGCTATGTACAGGCGATGTCGAACCCATGTGTGATATGTACTCGGGCTGCGCAGACACGTCTTATGATAAACGTATGGTCCGGCATGGTCGCCTCGTCTGGCCATACCTGTTGCCAGATCGCAGTGGAAGCAGTAGCTTACTTGATATTCTTGGAAAAAGTGTTACCAGGATTATTGGATAAGGCACATGTTTCCACTGCGACGCATCCTTCCCTGTGTTATTAGCATAATGGAGCCCCGCCTCTTTCAGCTTTTCTATACGTAATTTAACATTTGACCAACAATGGATCGGTCGTGATGGTCCAGTGAGTTGGTCTACTCGATCGCCTGATCTATCGTATATGGATTACTTCTTCTGGGGGCACGTGAAATCTCTTGTCTACGAAACTCCCGTTGATAGCACTGAGTACCTTATAGCAGGCATCGTTACAACTGCTAGGGAAATCCAAGATACTCCTGAAAGTTTGAGAATGTTCGAATTTCCATGCAGCGAAGATGTGAGGCTGGCCCCACATACGGGGTCGTCATTTCGAACACCTCCCTGGATATTAGTTGTATATTCCCTTTCGTTGCTTTTGTTTTTATGTTTATGAACAGTAAGTTATAAATACCTTTTTTCTCCTATTTTGTGTCCTTTCTTTTGGTTGTGCTTTGTGTCTAAAAAATGCGAAATGCGCTCGAAACACCAGCGCCTATTCAATGCCTTCTACCGCGTCAGGAAGGCATTTTCAACCCAGCATTCCTATGTGATTCCGAGTCATCTAGGTGTGTACCTTACCTCCCCTTGAAGTTTGTAACATTTTGCCTGGGATATCCTGTATATATGATGAAACTATTTAAATTGATTAGTAATGTCATAGTGTTATATTAACACAATATAATCATATTAATATGAATAATTAATTGATGGGATTTTATTCACTATGGAAAAAATTTGCCAACCCTAACGAGAAGACACCATTTCCAGGATCTTACTTTACCCTGGTATCATTTGCAATACATTAAATCTTGTATGGTAGAAAGGAATGTGCTATTTTTGAAATTTCGATAATGTAAATTTATGTGTAATGCAGTTGAGATTAAAGTTCGGCAAGATTAGAGTAGAGTTTCTCCTGTTATGAGTTAATTCATTCAAAATTTAAGAAAGGTTAGTGCTTGCAATAGTTCAAATTTTTTTTTCTCTTTTGTTTTAGCTCTCATTGTGGCCATATTTCTTACTAGATATTCTTAAATTTTTAAATTAAAAATTAATAATCAAATCACTTAATCTTTTTCCCCTCTTTAGAAATCCTAAAAAAGCAATTTCTATTAACGTTTCCAAATCTTTGTCTTTTTATAATAATGCAAATTCATTTTTTTAATTTAATTTTCTTTTTTAAATTCAGTTTTGTTCTCTGTCTTTTTTAAGTAATAATGTTATTTCGCTATTCATGTTATTGTCATGAAATAAAATTAAATTTCGAAATCTGTCTAAATTCTTGCATACGAACCAGTTTCTCTTAAAATGTCTTTCAAGAAGGCATCCCCTCAATTAGCAAATAGCTCTGGTGTGCTTTTTCGTATCATCTAACTTGTGTAAATTCGCAGATGTGAAAACAGATCTTATAACAAGTACACAAAAATATATACTTACATATATACATTCTTGGACAAAAAAAAAACCACGCACCGAGAAGATATAAGGCAAATTGGACACAAATTGATATGCATACAGGTTTCGACGGAAAACGCAAAATTTTACATTTTGGCTGCCAATAAATGAACGGTTGTCGCTACAGCGCATCTGATCTGTGCAACTGCCAGGATATTTAAGAGGAGAAATTACGATTCCAGGTCAATTCTTCACTAATTTCATTCCGTGTACTCTGCTAGACAGTAACTATACCTGGCATACAGGTGCGCGAACGATATGCGCAGATGTCAGAATTTTAGAGAGGTCGTGTAGTTAGGCTTAAAGAAGCCGTTTGGTCTTATCGGCGAATAGCTCGACATTTGAGCAGGAGCGATGCCACTATTAGCCGATGTTGGCAAGAATGGGTGAACCATGGCCGCACCCAGCGTCAAGAAGGAAGCGGTAGGCCTAGAGAAACGACAGAACGTGAAGACCGAGCAATCCTCAGAGCGGCACTCACAGCCGCAGATGCATCATTAGCATCGATTGAACGTGCAACTAGTGCTTCAGTGACCGCAATGATCATTCACAGACGACTCACAGAAAGGGAGCTGAGGTCCCGACTACCATTGACCTCTGTACAACGTCAAGCCCGTTTGCAGGTGTGTCGGGCTCATTCGCACTGGAATGTCACTGATTGGAGTAGAATAGTCTTCAGTAATGAGTCCCGCTTTGAACTGAGGTCCGATGACCAGCGAAGGCGAGTCTGGAGACGCCCCGGACAGCGGTGTGATACCAACCTGACTGTCTTCCGGCAGACAGACCGACAACCAGGAATGATGGTCTGGAGTTCCATTTCATTTCATAGTAGGACCCCTTTGGTTGTCATCCGTCGCAACCTTACAGCACAGCGGTACGTCGATGAAGTTCTAAGGCCCGTTGTGTTGCCCTTCATGTCACGCCACCCTGGGCTTACATTTCAGCAAGATAATGCCCGCCCCCACACTGCACATGTTTCTACTGCTTGCCGAGCATTACCTTGGCCAGCAAGGTCGCCGGATCTCTCTCCTATTGGGCACGTTTGGAGCATTATGAGCAGGGCCCTCCAACCAACTCGGGATGTTGACGATCTAACTCGCCAGTTGGACAGAATTTGGCATGATATCTCTCAGGAGGACATCCGCAACCTCTATCAATCGATGCCAAGCTGAATAACTGCTTGCATAAGGGCCAGAGGTGGACAAACGCGTTACTGACGTTTTCACTTTGTGAAGCTCTATCACTTCAATAAATCATTCAATTTTTCTCAAACTGTAATCATTTGTTTTTCTGTACATGTACATCTGTACATTCTGTACATTCTACCAATTTTCGTCCCATTCGGATAAATCCTTCTTAGTGCGCCGTTTTTTTTTTTTTTTGTATCTAAGAGTGTGTATATATATATATATGTTGTAAAATATATATATAATTATTGCACGTTGTTATATAAATGTGGCTAATTAAACTCTATATATATTATATTTAAATAAATAATATACCAATGCTGCATGAGAATAAATAACATAAATAAGTTAAAAATATATTTTCCAGCTTCATCTACTGCAGTGAAAGAAATATATTTTTTCCGACCATTTTTTTCCGCTGAAGTTTGCCGAATGGGCGAGCTCACTTATAGCTAATGCTGTTTCGCCCAGTAGCCATTAATTGCGGGAATGAGAAAAATTGTCATTGCACCTGAAATTTTGTTGAAACATCCTAAGTTTTGTTCTATGATAAGCACTAAAAATAATTTAAATCAATAAATTTGCTCTCTCATGTCTGTGTCTATTTTTTGCAAAAAGGCTTGGCATGCTTGCATTTACTAAATCATCAGTAAAAGTTTTTAACAAATATTTTACTAAACAGAATTTTTTTCTGTGTGGAAACCATGTAAAAAGTAAGATTTATGTTTTCAGAAGCCTTTCCAATCGTCCTTTTGAAATTGTTTTAAAATATTCTACCATGTATTGAGAAATTTTGTAACTGCATCTATGTTTAGTATCAATGTTTAAGGAAAAAAAAAATTATAGCCGTATTTCTTAAATTTTATTCATAATATACGGACTAAAGCCTTATAATGTGTTTTCTTTTCCTCTGCAGGTGGTACTAAGCAGCAATGTGACAATAGAAAAGTCTAGTGAATATCAGTTTTTGCATCCGTGGCTAGGAACTGGCCTTCTTACAAGGTGAGCAGTGTTTCATTTATAAGAAGTCTGTGAAAGATGAGCGTTTTATTCAGTCAGTTTTTCTAAAGTGTAATTTATTAATAAATAACTGAAATTATGTAAAGATGCTAAATTACATTATCGATAATTGTACGCTTCCATTTGCGCTTACCATTCGTAAATTTGAGATCTTGTTTCATATGGATTAAGAGGAACAGGAAAATTGTTTGAATAGAAATGGGACACATTGAGGTTTGAATGTTTAAACTGTAATGAAATAACCGAATTATTTCCAATGCTGGATAAATGTACTTCTGCGGAACGCATCCATAAACAACTCGGCATCCTTTAAAACATGGAAGCCAAGGCCATTCCGGCCGTTTAACCTCCAACAACTTAATGTTTCCCTGCCGTAATTCAAGAACAGTTATTTTTTCACGGTTTAAAATTGCGTCATAAGTAAAGACCGTAGAAAGAGAAGAGCACTTGTCATTTTTTTTTTATAACCCGACAATGGAGAGAGCTATTTTAGCCTGTCATAAGCTGCTATAAAAGGTCTTGGGGGGGGAGGAAAAGAAAATAATGCTTCTAACAACGCTGTCGTATAACGTTTGCCGTCGTCTTGTTGATAATCTGTTGATAATTTCAGGAATATTTTAACATTATTTATTTTATCCATGAGCATATTTAATAATAACCGTTTATTCTCATTTATTACAATCAGTAAGAATCTTAATTTTGTAATGGGAGAATTTAAACAGTAATGCTTATTTTAATATCAGTTATGACGCTGTTATGTTTCTAAAATATGTTAGCACCGTTGCGTTCTGAAAAATAACGATTAAAGTTCACTGATTGTACTTTGAAAATCCGAGTGCTATAAACATACTACTGACTGAATACCTTATTAGTTATAGCCGTGTAATAAAAGAGGAATGTTTCGCATGCGCCTCTAAGAAATGGTTAATTCGGTTCACGACTTACAACCAAAAAGCAAATGAAAAGCCGAATATATTCGACTGGGAATTTCAAAAATTTGGAAATTGTTGGTTGATTTTTATTTGGATGTGACTGCGCACTGCTGAAAAAAACATCCGAAGCAACCAATGAATGATATTTCAAAGATTTACAACATTTGAAATTAAGGTGAATCAATCATGGCATTTTCAAAGTAATAATTTGATTCTTTCTGGATCTCTGTGTGTACAAAATCGTTTAAACAGCAAAAAATTGTGCGGGATTACTTGGTTTTTCTTCAGATGATTTTGAAGATAGGTTTCAAGATTTCAATAAAAACCAACTGCATTTCATTGCGTTTGAAGGCCTTTCAGAACTATATTTCTCTCATTTATGGGAGAAAAATTACAGTAATGTGTATGAGGAAGCATAGGACAATTTTAAGGGTGTCCTAAAATCTGGAATTCTACAACTCGATCTTATGAGCTACTCGATAATCGGGCTGTGCCCACACTAACATTAAACCAGCAATCCCAAGCACAAAATGCGAGTAGCAGCAAACCACCGATTTATCTTAACATAAGCAATATCATAGCAACGTAATGGTATAAAATTTAAATACAGCAAAACCTCTAGTGATCTCTTGGCCATCACCTTCCTAAAACAATTTCTGAAATTATCCTGTATTTCTGTAGACGAAGATAAATAAAATGACTTTTGCAGACCCCCTTTCTAAAGTGCTTAACATCCACAGAAGACCAGAATCGTCTAAATTGTGAATGGTTGTGTTAGGGAGTTAAAAAAAAAATTGGTTGTCTACAAGAAGAAATTCCGTTATAACTTTTATAGAACTCGCTTCTGCCTTACTTTTGTAATTCAGTGAAACAGAAATTTATAATTTGAATACAATGAAATAATTTAAATATTTTTTATGCAGCAAAGGAGATAAATGGCGTTTCAGACGGAAATTATTGACGCCGTCGTTTCACTTTCGAGTACTGGATGATTTCATACCTATATTTGATGAGCAGTCAATGGTTCTTGCTTCCAAATTGCAGTCTGTGGTCAATGAACCGTGGGTGGACATTGTGCCTCTAATAACCATGTGTACACTTGATATTATCTGTCGTAAGTACTACTAATAATATTTTTATTATTATTTATCATTTCTAAATCATTTAATGGTAAAGTACATATTGTGGTAGCTTAGTGAATATTCACTTGATGTTGATGAGCAAATGTTGAATCCTTGGTATTGATGAAACTTTGATGATAACCATATCGCTTCCACAAAAATTTTCCTTCTAATGCAGTTATCTCAGTAATATACTTACACACGAAGTATGTCAAACCCCTATCCCCCCCAAAAAATACACCAAAGATTTAAAAAAAATCATATAGTTAAAAGAATCAGAAAATAAGTCTCTTACTAGCCAGCAATGGCTCAGAACAACTCTACTCGACACTGCAGTTCAGGGTAAAGAAACCTCACGTAGCCAGTACCTAAACTCCCGCGAATTCCAAGTTTTAAATAACAACGAGCTTTGAGTAAAGTAAACTGTACTTAAAGCTTGTTGCCATTCATTTTTTTATATTCGCTGTACTATTTTTATTTGCTATGTGAATTCTTTAAAAATAATGCCTAGCGATATCATCTGATAGCAGCATTCTTTTATTTGAAAAATGATTTGACTCTAGATTGAAACGGACATAAAATTAAGTATTTGGGTGTCATAAAAAGAGAGCATCATCATAATGATCTTATTCTCGTTGCATTTGGCATAATTCAAAGAATGCATTTGATGCTTTTAAATGAAATATGTTGTTTTCAATCCCATACATGTTTTAAAATATCAAATTTGAAAAGTTTTAAATTACCTCATAATGAATGTTTTCGCGAAAATCTGTTCAGAGCTTCAAGTAAAGTATCGCTTCCGCTGTATCAGTTTAAGTCAAAATCTAATATGCTGTCCCACCGATGTAAAATGTCTTAAATAAAAATTGGAATGTTTGGGATTATATAGTTTTTCATTAAAAACTGTTGTGGGCTTGAAGTAAAATATTGTTCCAGTTGTCCATTAAAAACCGTTATGGGCTTCATGTAAAGTACCACTTCTGGTTGTTCAGTTCTACTAAAAATCAAATCTTTATATGAATGCAGAGAGCTTAAATACGGAAAAGGAATATATTTGAAAGTTTCATATAAGAGTTATCGTCAACGACAAAATTACCACACACACGCACATCATTTAAAAAAAATATAAACGTGTTGTGGGGAGCCTAATTCTTGCTTACTCATTGAAAACGCATTAAAGAATTTTTAGACCGTAGATATAACCTGCCTTTCATATGAATATAGGTTGGCGAGACGTAAAAAAGGTATTTGTATTTATAACAAAAATACTTGTACAGAAAGATAAGCTATTTTTCGTTAGTCTGTATTATTGCAATGTGTTGTCCAGAATTCACCATTAAAAGGAGAGCCTCCCATTTTTACGAAATATAAAAGTAACTGTAATGAATGTTTGTTACACCGATGTCTATAGAAACAAACTTATCGTAGCGTAATGTAAGAATCCTGCAATATAAATAAAATACATTTTAAATCTTTTCAAAGTATTTCAGTTGTGTTGTTTTCATATTCACTATAAACCATATTTTTGATAAGAAAATTTAATGTAATAACATGTTTAGGAATCTAAACGAACTTTAGACCTGATTATATATAAAGAAAATTTTTATTGGGTTATAATATTTTGTATTTGAAACTCTCGCAAATATTGTAGACAGAAATAGCACTGTCAAGAAAATAATAGAAATGGAGGAGAGAGTACTCTATACTGGCAGCTCTGGCTTCCTCAATATTTAGCTCCTGGAGAAAGCATTTGAATAGCTGTATGAATTTTCCATATATAACTTATTGTTTTAAAGTTTTAATTTAGTAATGAAGGTTTTTTTTCTGTCGCTGTTTAGAGACAGCCATGGGAGTCCGTATCAACGCCCAAGGAGGAGGCTGTAGCGAATATGTTAAAGCTATTTATGAGTAAGTAAATTGAAAGGAAAAAAGAAGATTGAAGTTCACCCTTTGACTGTTTTAAATAAACATGCCATTACAGTGACTGCAAAGCATAAAATGCAACAGCGAAGTCGATTTAGTAAAACATGATTACGCTTCTTTCCAGAGGCAAGTTAAAAAAATTGAATGCCGGAAAAAATTATCAAAAATCAATCGAAGTAGCAGAAAAAAATTGTTATTAAGTCCTCTACATTTCCAAGAAATGTGATCCAGTTTCAGTTATTTGATTGCAGAAAAGACTATAATGTGTTCCAATATGTAGTTTCAGTGTCGTTTGATAACAGCCTTCAAATTATGTGATTTTTATGATCATTAACAACCTTGACAATAAAGCAAAATAATTATATATTTTTTGCGTTACCTGGGAGAAAACAAAAACACAGTTACACAAATTACACTGTGTTGAGGGCGTTTTTTAATTAACTAATATTAAATTAGGTACATTATGTACCTTATTAGGTACCCCTCTTTTTCGTTTTCTATTTCAATGTCCCTTTTTTACTTTGCAACTAAGAGTGTAAAAGCGATATTTCCTGTAAAAAGGCATACTTTCAAAGAGTACAAAAAGAATACCGACTTAGTCCAAAATTCATTGTGTATGGGTTCTTCAGAAAGATGATAGTGATTTCTTTCATAGTGATTTCTTTGATAGTGATTTCTTAAACAAGATAACTTGCAAACCATTTCAGGTTAAATACAAACAGACCATGATCCGGTATTTAAATGAATTTTTTGCTTACCCCCTTTTTTTCTAACCTCTCTAATTTTGGCATTGAAACGTTATGGAATTTCAGTGGAATAGTAAATGAGTTAATTGGTACACATTCTCATTTATCTTCGGTAATGAGCGCTTTTATAAGGCGTATAGGATCCTCGTCAGAACTCACGAAGCATAACTGCCAAGATATTTGACTCAAGAAACTTGTTAAGATCTTGTCTTATCTGTGGCATAAATATGATGACTTAAGGACTTTAAAATAATTTTTGCGAACTGAATATTAACGATTTTATGATCAATCACGCTAGGATATTTTTTAAACTGCAAGATTATCAACCATGCTTTTAGTTTTAAAAATATCGAGAACATTTATTACATTTAAAAGTTCCGTTTCAGGGAATAATTAAACTTTCGAAACTAAAACATCAAAATTTAAGAAATTTATTTATTTCCAAGTTGAAGTGAACTTTGATCATTCTTTTACCGAGCCTATCAGTTATATTTGTGAAGACTTGTGTTCTTTAATATATGTTGTATATTTGTATGTTGAATTAATCTTTGTTTTAACTATAACATTATTTACATTAGTAAGTCAAAGTTAACATTAGTAATAGTGCTATAATTAGTATTTAATATTACGAGTCATAAAACAGATTAAGAACATGTAAATTCATCGTGATTTTTTAATATTTAGGAAATTATGATAGCTTCAAGAATTGAATAAGCATTGTCACCTGTAAAACATACTTGCAACCTGTAAAAAATAATTGTTGCATATTTTATTTATTAAAATCACTTAGGTATAACTTTCACTTTGGGTAGTTTTCATCTCTTAAGTTTTACTTTAGTTGTTCATAAGAACAGATGCATCATTTGCCGAAAATATCCTGAAGATGATATACATTATCATTTCAAAACGTTTTAAATTTTTTTCTACCCCTTCGACCCCCACCCCCCCAAAAAAACGCTCAGCATAGTAGATCCAAAGGTTCCGGGTTTTCATATGCTTCCCAGAATATTTCACAATGTCGCAATTCTGTTCTAGTATCCATATCGGATAATGAAAAATTATAAAAATCTGTAATTTAAAAAAAAAAAAAAAAATTCATTACCTGTGAAAGAGTAAATGGCATAAATACCATATTTCCTTGATTACAAGTCAAGTGTAGTAAAGGTTTTAACAGATTTTTCAAACAGCATTTAATCTTTTCCAACAGACAAAAGTGTAGAAAATAGGGTAAATCTCAAAACATCGGTGAAATGCAAAACGAAATAATGTCGTAAAGATTGTTTGTTAACTTACAGTCTTGTTGAAGAATTAATGTCACAGTTAAGCAGCGAGAGTAGAACATAAATTCCTCGTATTGCAGTATGATGTACGTTTAAGCATACTGGTTCCTAAAGCAGATGTTCTGCTGGACACTTGCTGCTCATTAGCGATCCACCGAGAAAACGCTATATATAAGCATCAGAAGGTGTTAAATATATAGTTGAAGACTGATAAAAAAAGTAGAATGCTGGTGTAATGTGTGTGTGTGTTTCTGTTGCATAAGACTGATTTTAAGTAACCACCGAAATGAAGTAATAGATCTTGATATAGGGTTGCCACGCTACCTGGAAAACCGGAAAAAGTCAGGGGGTTCGAAAATTGACCAAACAATTAAGGGAAAAGTCAAGGAATTTAAATATTTTAGTCAAAATCTGGAAAAGTCAGGGAATTTCTCACAGCGATTCCCCCTCCCCCCAAAAAAACGAGTTTTGCGCCGACGTTGGAAGCGATCACTTCCTTTGTGCGCGTGAGCGTCATTCGGGTAGCTGGCATAGAGCCAATTTTCGGAACTCCAATCAGATTGTCTTTTAGAAAGGCAAAGCAAGTTTCCAGCACCTTTTTGTTTTCCAGTTACCTCGAGAATCGAGAGACTCGTATGCGCATGTGCAGTGCATATTGAACTAAAGAAAATACGTATTCTTGTATAAAACAAAATCGGTTTAATCCTAGTATACGGTACCATGGAGGTTAGAATAGCCTCTAATATACGGTACACACGGGATTTGGCGACATTATGATGAGCAGTAAACGGGTCATTTTGGTGTTGGCGGAGATTTTAAAAATCGTGCCATGGCTGTAGCGTATATTAGGATTTTACCACAAAATCTTTTAAACATTTTTTTTCTTTTTAATAAGTGCTTTATTTGTCATTTTGCGGTGAAATAAAAAAAATTATTAATCAGTCAACTAGGCTAACCATTTACTATAACTATATTCGCCAAAATATCGTTGATTATTGTAATTCGGTTTTTAATTATTTTAACGTTATTCATATCATTTAATGCTGCTTCTTCCCTCTAAATTTATTTATTAATAGTAAATAATACTTTCAAATGTCAGGAAATTTTCTCTGACATAATCCTGAAACTGATTCTAGCAGTATGATGACATAACATCACAAAATTTAATGCACATATTTTTTGCTTCTGTATGCTGCTAAATAAACATAAAATACCTGAATTTATTTAAACGTATCATTAAATAGATTTCTTTCTTTCATTTAGCTTCAAAATGTCTCCAAAAAAAGACATTTTTTAATCCGCATTAGGCGGATTCTAATCTCAGTCGTCAGTGGAAAAAACAACTCTTATTAGTTATAATAGTAATGCTTTGGGGATTATATATATATATATACCATAGGTTCCTCTCACTGTTACTTTTGTACTCTCTTAGATTTGAACAAAACTTCAGTTTAATTATTAAATTTATAATTTAATAGTACTGAACTCTGGCCTTGTCTATTTCTGTTATTAATTTATGAGCCTTTTTTTTCTGATCGCTTGTAAGCCATCTAGCAAGAAGAATTACGACTTTTTCTAACAAATCCTGCTTTTTTCGAATTTCCACTGCTTTCAGGCCAGATTTTACATTTGCTTGTCCGGCCATTTTGTTCTTCACCTTCTAACAATTTTTGCGTGACTCAGCACTTTACTGGACGCCATTGTGTTGGTAAGCTTCCATCTTCGACCTTCTAAAATTGACCTCCTGTTAACTCCCCCCACCACCTTTCTGTCCAGATGTCCACACTGGCCGTGGCGCCTCATTAATTCACGTAATGACGTTTTGACCCCCCCCACTTTTTACTTACCCCTTATTGGTGATTTTCACATTCTTTTCTGGTTTGCTCCCGTTTTTAGAATTCTTATTCTAGCAACTACTTTTCAATTTTTTTACGCTTTTAAATTTTAAGCTGCTGCCTTGGGTACAAGTATGTTCAATTTCTTTTGCTTTGTTTTGCAATAGGTCTTAGCAAGACACTTCTGTTTTATTGTGTTTTATTTTGCTTTTTTGGTTAACTAAGTCTAATTTTTTTAGCTCACTGGAATCTCCCTTAAAATTATGTAATTTTTGACTCATGCCTAATTGGTTTCTTTTCTTTATTTGTACATTAGCCTCACCAAGTTTTTTAAAGGTTACTCTGTAGTACTTTTATTTGTTTTAAAATTTTATGGCAGGCGCGTCGGGAAAAGAAACGATAAAAATTGAGACCTACGGTATTATGTAGATTATTATCTATTTTTATCTGTTAAATTTTTTTTCGCTTTTGTCTCAATTATTGTCATTTGACGAAACGCGTAATGGAGTTTACTTATGTACGAGCTAAAATGCTTTTTCCTTGACAAGTCCACAAAAAGCTCGACGTAGGCTAAATTGCCATTTAGCCTACATATTTTCTGGCTTTTTAATTTTAATTATGATTGTGCTTTAAATGTTTTTTACGTGTGACAATTTTTTAAATATTGATTTTCTTAAATACCAGCATTTAGTTTTTAATTTTTTTTTTTGTTATTCTTTTGAGTAATTAATTTGTTTAAAATTTTTATACCTTAGTAAGTGGGTATCAAATCTACTTTTAGGCGATTGCCTTTAGAATTTTTTCTTTTTTTGCTAGGAACATGTCTATCATTTACTTTTAGGCGATTGCTTTTAGAATTTTACTCTCTTAACTTGGCCTTAATCTTAATTTTGCAGCTCTAATGCGCAAAATTCTTGAATAAAAGGTCTCTTGTTCATCTACTACTTTCTATCAACATTATATATATATATAATACTTTTTCTATTACATAATACAGTTAAATATATATATATATGTCATATGTAATAGTAAAAGTTTTGTTTTTTCAAGTGGTACCATAATTAATTTACCTCTTAGCACAGTCAAAGTACATTACGCGGATAGACTGGAATTTTCTTAAAACACACCTGGAAAGGTCAGGGAATTTCATTCTCCTGTTTGAGTGCAACCCTGTTGATATGAGTGGGAAGAATAGTACAAACGATGAGAGGTTGTATGTTGTGCGCTTAAAAACTATACAGGCGGGGAAACAGGGAATATTTTGGTGGTTCCAATTTTTATGTCTCTTAAACCGATGTGAGACTGCTAGGGAATAATGGGATGTTCTGAGACACTTTGTACATTCAGTACAGTGATTCTATTCTTCCCGAAAAGGAGTGCTAATTTCATGATGATAATGCAGCTCCATCCGGAACGCTTGTTTTACAGTTACAACTGGACTATTTCGACATTTTTAGTTTGTAAATTATTTAAACTGGACGCTTTGTATTTTTCCCTAGAGATAGAAAATAAACTTTTATTTATGTTTATTATCTAATGAAGGCCGACCAGCGACCGAACAGTAAAGTTGCTAAACAGTGCTAGTTCGGTCCGAAGTTCGAAACCCGTGAACGGGCTGTCTGCATGGGCGTTTTCGTGGTTTTCACCATGTTTAACGTGGATACGAGCTAATTTCACTTAAAAAGGTCCTCCACGAAGGCATCCCTTCCTTTAGGCAGATAGCCCTGGATGCTTGGCCGTAAACCAAACCTAAAGATAATAAACCAAACCTAAAGATTGATTACTAATTTTGCCAGTATCAGCATTAACTCTACCGTAATAGATTTTTATCTGCACTAAGACGAATCAGTGGTTGATTAACTGATCATACAATAGTGATAGATTCATTAATGCAGTTACAAATTTATTTTGAAGAGAAGCAACAACTGGTGTTATCCCTTTTCATGATTTCAAATTTTGCTTTTGCCTCACCTGACATCCTGCTTCCTGCTATTACCGCACAAGCTTCCCTATTTGATATGATTCTTCCTAGCAATCTGTTGTTGGGACATGACAGTCTGTAATTGAGTATTATTCCGCTTTCTTTTTTATATTTAAGAAGATCGTTCACGAAACAGTTTCATGAATTGTACATAAAGCACACTTAATAAGTAATTTTTGACGCTGCTCGCTTTTTTGATTCCGCGTACGGCAAACCCTTGTCAAACGCGAAGTTGCAGAATACGATATCACGTATACGCGTTTCCTTAATTGTCATGCAGTACGACCCAGAGCGTCGGCATCGTTACGATAGTGCTGTTTAAAATTCATTCCTCAAAAAGTCTAATATTACTTAGCAAAGCAAAACCTAAGCATTAAAGTTCTACTTCTTGATAATGCTCCAGGACCGGGTACTGAAGTCCTCAGACGATCGCATCCAAATGTAGAGGTTTTATTCCTTCCGCCGAACACCACTTCCTTAATCCAATCAATGAACTAAAGAATCATAAAAACATAAGCCTATTATGTCAGGCATATTTACATGTCAGGTGTGAAGAGAATACTATATGAGAGTTATTGGAAAACATTACATTGTTTGCCACAAAACGTTTAAAGAGCTGTGTCAGACATTGTCTCAAGCAAAAATCATCCAGCTATTTAAAAAACTATTTTATGACATAACTATTTTTTAAGCAATAATAAAAATCCTTTCAATTAACATTTGTTTCAGTTTTCTTTTCATATTTAGATTTGTAAAACTTACATATACTTTCGTAATCAGAACTATACCTAAACCATTTTTTCCATAGAAAATTAACTTAAAGAAACACAATTTTGCCTTACGCGCACTGTGTTAATAGTGTAACCTGCGTTCGGCAAGGGTTTACTGTACTTGTTGCATTTAATTTCATCCCTACAGATATTAATTCTATGTCCAAATCTCAGGAACTGAATGTGCTTAGGGTTATAAAACCTAGTTACTCATTGTCTTGTTAGCTATGCCTTTACAAATTACGAAATTTTATGCTCAGCTATTGTTACTAATTTGAAATTTCTTCTAAGCAACTTTTTCAGGCGCGTATTTCGTAATCTCCTTAAATTAATCAAGTTTATGTCATTACTGTTACTGAGTTCTGCTAATTCTGAGAGTGTGATTTCAATTGGTGTCTCGGACAGAAGAAACTTGCTCGTTAAATGATTCAAAGATAGTATAACAAACACATTGAGCTACTCCGTTAGACACTGTACCTACCAAGAGCATTTAGTTGAGAATGTGCTGATAAGTAAACTCTTGTGTTTTACGTACTCAAAGATGTCTTACCAGGAGTACTTTTGCGTTCTTTATCAGCTTCGGATTAGTCACGCTGACAGCCTTTCAGTAACTTTAATAAATACGACGTAATTTTTTAATCTCCAGTAGTGGCAAGTTCTAATAAATATTTTGCCTTCAAGGCTGGCTTCTACAACATACCGAAACCGTGAATACTTTTGTTGTTGCACCCCATTACGCCTTCATTAGTAAGCCGAAAGCTTACCTAAAGAAGCCATCAGATAAACTTTCAACTTCTTAGTCTTGATTTACTTACGAAAATCAAGAAGAGAAAGAAAGCTATGCACATTTGAACTAACCAGTAATTTGCAGTGGGAAAAATTCCTTTTCTTTGCAGCGCACTTACTTTACCACCTGCTAACAAATACAAAGACGTCTGTAAAATTTAAAATTAGGCAAAAGAAATCTTAATTTTTCCTAGGGCTTTGAGGATTTTGAATTTCTGTGGCAAGTACACTTTTTTAGGATCGATAAAGTGTTTTTCCAAAATCTACACCAAATTAAGGTTGCCTGTTTTCGTAATTTTAAGGAAGAGAAAATATTTTAAACTGGCTTTTAATGCACATTGAAAAGTTCTTTTATGAAGAACATATTAGCTGCATTGTGAAAGATATGATACGCTATCATTGAATCATGAATGCTTGGAAAGATTGTTTTCAGTTTATTAATTTGTACTCTATTTGTTAAATAACTGGAAATTTGTTGAAATTCTTTTTCATTTAAGATGTCAAATGGGTAACAAAAAATTAAATATCTTAGCATAGCGATGATAATGGGATATAAAAACGCATAGAAAATACCCGTTGTATAATTAAATTCATCATTTATTTTAGCAAAAGTTTTTATACATACATTATAAGGTATTCCATGTACCTTGTTGGTGTAACTGGAAGCATACTCGACGCGTATTCGAGAGATGAAAGGTTCACATTTTTCGCGTCTCCTGTTTCAAAAAAGCCTAATGACTCTACAGCATAACACCAACCAAAGGAAAATTATGTATTTCTAGATTATTGCTTATTTTCTTGTGGGGTCGTAAAGGGTAAAATAATGTAGTAAATTATTATATTTCTTTTTGTGAATATAGAATAGAGCTTAGCAAATCTGTTTTAACTAATTTTTTCTTAAGAAAATTTTATTTTTGTTTTTGTTATAAGGAATTATGGAAATGCCCCGTACTCGCTGACGTAGGGTGAGGGGTTGCTATGCTCGATTAGTAAGTTCGAAAATACGTGATTGTAATTTCGGAGAAAGAGCAGTTGATTTTTAAACTTTTCTTGTTCCGAAACACCTAATAGCCTTTATAGCGTCAGATTTGCAGATGGAAATTGTACTTTTTCTTATTAAAAATTAAGCCCTTTAAACTATTTGCACTTTTTTAACTCTTTCTCCTAAGTAAAAAGGTTTAAAGTTTAATATATTTCATGAAACACATTTTTATAAATCAAGAAGAATGAAAATATTATCATAATGAAACAATTTCTTTCTGTATTCATTAACTGAAATAGATTTTTTGTATTTCGGTTAATGAATGCGGAAAGAAATGTTTCATGGGGGAAGAAATTTTAGAAAAAGTGTTTTGTACTCTTAATGACGAAAATGAAAGTATTTGCATAGCGTATAAGTACACATGTTCACTCTAACAGAAATATTTAATCTGTCTGCTATATTCGATTTTCGATACTTATACAAATTTGGGCATTTCTAATTAGATGTAAATACTAAAAAACAGCATATTAATGAATGTCTGATAACGCAGAAAGTAAAATAATTTATTTATTAGCCCAAAGAAGCCTTAGCTCAGAAGAACTATTAAGTTCGTTTCAGCATTTTGCTTCGATTCACTGTAAATATCCATAACACAGAAAATAAAATTATTTATTTATTAGTCCAAAGGAGCGTTAGCTCAGAAGGGCTATTAAGTTCGTTTTAGCACTTTGCATCGATTCACTGTAATGTCCGTATAATTTTTCAAACTGTTGCCAAAAACTTTTATTGTCCTGTGTTATATTTAAAGAAATTAAATAATGAAGAATCTTCATAAATGTATGTATGTTTTTCGCATTGTGATGAAACGACGGTACCTAGAACCATCACATTTTGAATAGCGTAATCCGCCTCAGAATTTGGGCATCTGGAAAACCAAATTTGGAATTTGGAGTTTGTTTTATTATCGATTTCATATTTTGTAACACTTTAATGAATTTTTGATTAAGACACTCAACGATTTGAAAACGAGCTATGGCAACACTGTACGAAAAAAAAAAAGACATTTTTATCTCCAGAGCGCGAAACTGTGTATCAGAAATTTTAAAGATATGTTCATTTTAAAGTTATTTTGCGATATTACTGTTGAACTGAATTTTATGGTTTAAGTGCAAAGAACATGATTTTTAATAAATAAAGGTAACACAGAAAACGGTAAAAAAAGTCCCTTTGGGCATAATGCAAAATCTGAAAGTTTTTAGGTTTTATTATTATTACTAGCTTTTACCCACGGCTTCCTATGCGTTAATATCCTTAAATAAGTTTCAAATACTATTGAAAAGAAAAGAACTTGACCAGAAGAATCAGGTTAAAATTTAATTTACTATTACTTCTTTTTTAAGTTAAAAATACACTCCGCGCAAAATTTCCGTAAATACTGCCCTTCTTCATTGAGATAAAAAGAAATCTATATTGATGTCGCTAAGACGCTATTCTGCATAATTTTTAAAATGCGATTTGGATATATCAAACATTGCAATCTTATCTTATGTTTTCACATGCTTTATTAAGATATCTCACTACAAAAATGAATAATTTTCATTACCAAGATTTCAAAAAGTTTAAAGTATTAATAAAACGTTAAAAACATTCAGTCCTTTACAGAAGAGCACGAATAAGAGTATTATTCTAGGATGCTTCTGTATACTATATTATATGTTTTTCTATTCGGCGCTAATACATATAAATTCCTGGCTTCGGATACACGCGAACAGGCAACATATAGTTGACCATGGGAGAAGTATGGGTTATGGGTTATTCAATTACGGCAAAACACACGAGGGCTATCTGCCTAAGGGGAGGGATGCCTTCGTGGAGGACTTTCTAAGGGAAACTGGCTCGTATACACGTTACACATGGGGAAAACCACGAAAACGCCCATGCAGCCAGCCCGTTCGCGGGATTCGAACCTCAGACCGAACTACCAGTGTTCAGCGTCTTTACCGCTCGACCGCTGGTGGGCCAACTGTGCGCACAGACAAACTTTTACATCGTTTAACTTACCGTTATGAAACTTTCAACATTTAATGTTTATACAACGAGAATCATTTTAAGCTATAAAACCTATTATATAGTTTACGTTTCAACAGATAAGTTACATTTTAAAGTCTGTAACCTTTTCTAATATATCAAAAATATTTCTTGAAAATTTCATGATGATCCGTTAAGTAATTAAGGCGTAAAAGCGTAACAAACAAACTCACATTCGCATTTATAATATTGATGAAGATTATTATTATTATTATTATTTGCTATAACTGAAGTTATGATCAAAAAATCATTTTTGTTTGAAATGCGTAACTTGTTGCAGTTGGTTATTTAAAATATGAATTTTAAGAAATATGGTTTTTTATGTATAGTTAGAAAAGGAATGATTAATAACGGAGCCTTTTTATTCATCTTTTAGAATTGGTGAAACATTTCTACATAGAGCTCTCCGTCCGTGGCTTTGGAGTGATTTAATTTTCAACTGTCATCCATCAGGGCGAAAGTTTAAAGCCAACCTTCAAAACGTACACGGATTTACGAGAAAGGTATGCATCTGTTTCTGAAGAGACATATTTTAATTATTAAAATCTTTGCATTTTACAATAAAATGAAATTATACAAAGTTATTTTGTTTTCAACTGATCACAATGATTTTCATAGGGAGGGTAATATTAGGAAGAGGTACATCGAAAAGAGGATTCTTCAGTTCTGTCGAGTTTGAAATATTTTTATTATAGTTGTTTTTTAGCACATTTAATGCGCCAACAATTTTTTGGATTTGTAGAAATATTTTAAAATCAGTCATTTCGAAAATTTTATCGATAAACGCCTGTGTGTGGAAGGAATGTTACATTAGGCTTGACCGAGAAACATTTAAAATAGGATATTTGATATGTCGCGCATTTAACACATTTAATGCGTTTGAGTACATTATTCTGTATTTAGCACAGTTATATTAAAGAATGATAAGTTAGAATAATTATCAAATCTTTATTTTAAAATTTAGAGAGTTTGCTTAACTCAGATAGAACATAGATAGAATAGAAATCAAAATTAACAATCTTTACAAACATTTAAATCGAAGTGTTGAAATAAAGAACTTAGAGGCTGATTTATAAGTTTTAAATAGCTTCGGGCTTACCTATGTTATATTAGTATATTCCACCAGAAAAGGTATCATGCTGAAAAGAATGAAGCTCAAGTATAAATGAAAGTGCAAAATCCTTTTTAGGATTTCTTTTTATATCTGAACCCAAGTAGAACCCTCTCTTGACAATATGTCGTTTGGATCTCGTTCGTTTTTGATGCTGCGGAGTTTCACTATGCAAAACTGACACTAATTTATTCTAACAATATTGCAATACGATTTACTTTCATTGAATGCATATGCAGTAAACGCTCGCCGAACGATGGGGTTACGTCTTTATAGCGCGTACGGCCAAAATCGCGTTCCACAAAGTTAACTTTCTATGGAAATAATGGGTTAGACTAAGAAAGTGTGTACAATTTGTACAAACCTAAATATATTATTGTAATTAAAATCAAAAAATGAAACAAACATTACTTGAGGGAATTTCTATTACTGCTTAAAAAGTAGGTATATCATACATGTCTGACGCAATTCATTAAATTTTCCACTATAAGGAGTGCAAAGTTTTTAAATAGCTTTCATAAAATGTCCCCTTCTCTGTTCATTTCGATCAATCTCCATTATTAGTTCCTCTACCATTTTTAATAATTCGTTTAACGTTTTGTACCTTAAAGGCTCTTTATCTTCTTCACTATCGCTGCTTTCACCGTCGGCTGATGTTAAAAGATCATTCAGTTCTTCATTTGTCATTTCGCTATTGTTATTCTATACTAATTCTTTAATTTCTCCTTCTAACGTATCATAAAATCTTTCGCCGCCTATTGCTTTTTACTTCCTTGTACGAAGTAAAGAAATTATTGTAATCAAGAAAAATTCCGGATATCATATTTCAACGAAAATATTCATTTTGGCCGCTATCGAATGCAATTTAATGATGTTTTTGTGTGACATCTGTACGTAAGGACAGAATAAAGGATTCTTTTTCCCATAACGGGTTGCAAAAAGAATTTAAATGGGATTCAGAAGAATTTTTTTGTGGCGTCTGTACGTATGTATGTACTTATGTATCTCGCATTACTCAAAAGCGAGTAGCCTCAGAACGTTGAAATTTTATATATAGGACTGCTATAATATGCAGTTGAGCACCTTCCTCTTTAGTTGCAACCGGCCGCACCAAAAGTATATATATATACCCAGTCTATTACTCGGCTCAGTGAGCTAATTTTTTTTTATTCTATGTGTCGGTAAATTGCGCATTTTTTGCTTTAAAAATTATTGAATTATGTTGTTCTTATCTTCCGCTTCAGGTTTTTATGCTTGTAGTCAATCTGCACGCAATAGTTGTAGAATTATCAGCAATTTGAAAGTTGTGCGGCTAAGCCTAATTTTTGTTTACCATAGTAGCAATATTTGTTTATATTTAAAACTTAGCAGAATAGTGAATTCGATTTCTGCAACTTTAAAGTCTTTTTTCCGAGTGGGACCAAAATTAAACTTTCATTTTTTGTGCACCGAAAAATCTGCCTTGTTGCCTGCTGGCCGAATTGCTTGTTCTAGCATAGAAACTAATTTTAATTGTAAGAATTATTTTTTGATTGTTTTAACTGTATTTAGTGTTTTTTTCCTATATTTTTGAATTTTTAATGAAGATATTTTGAGGTTTTATGTATTTTTACCTTGCTGAGAACAGAATTAATTGAATAAGAAATATATCTCTAATGAAATTCGAGGAAATAAGTTTAAATTAAATGCAGTAAAAAGGGCGTATAGTTTAATATTCCCTACAAGGAAGTCATGTGGTGTATACATCAGATTTTTTAATTTGTAGGATATCCTTAGCTTCATTTTAAATTGACGGAAATCCTTTAAAATTGTTGACAATTTCTGTCCAGTCTTGTGTTGAATTGCTTTCAAAATGCCATTAGAGTCTCGTGCTTTCGTACGTCTAGCACGTTTTTTGCAGAGATGAACATGTCTGAATATTAAAAGGCTTCGAATTTTTTATGATTCCTTGATCTATTGGTTTGGGTAAGAAAGCGGTTTTCGGTGGAAGGAATAAAACCTCTTCATTTGGATGTAATAGGCCGTCTTGATGGGAGACGGCCTTGGGAGAACCCCTTTGGATTCAACCTTCTCCCATCAAGATGGCCTTGCTTCAGCACAGTGTCTCGAAGGATTATCAAAAATTAGAATTTTAAAACTCAGGTTTAGCTCTTTTAATTAATAGCTGACTTTTCAATGAAGGAATTTTCAAACCAGGTCACCCGAGGACTATCGCAAAGCGGCCGTCGCTCTGCACCGTACCACGTATAACTGAAATTCTCACGTTCGACAGATTAAATGGAGATAACCAAGAAAACAGGTACACGCTCTGCAGATCCGCTATGAAAATGTTTTCTTTTATTAAAATTCTTTAGAAAAATAATAATTTAAAAAATTCTTTATTAATGTTTAATATTATTTTCTACTCTATAACAGCGATATCGCAATGACGATATGAAAGAGAAAGATACGTTAGATTTTATTTTTGTTATTAAGACGTCTCATTTTCTGTAATGTATGAAAGAGTTATATAGCCTATATTCCTTAAACAAGGCATCAAATATATTTATAAATAGATTAAGAATATCAAACAAAATTGTAGGAGAATACTGATTTATAAAAGGAAAATCGTTAAAAATTTCGCTTTTAAAGATCATTGTAATTTTTACGGCGATCTTCATTGAGGCATGATAATTTAGTGTGTACCTTGTTCTATTAGCTTATTCCCAGCATTGGTTTTTCTGTTCTTAATAATTAAAACATTAAAGTGTTTATCAGTGCAGTCAATCTGACCTAAATTTAGTCCTTCTGATGGACAATTCCTATTGACTTTGTCAAAAATATTCTTCTGGTGACTGTTCTTCGGCATCCGAACCTGAGGATCAGCGCATTTTACTGTTTCCATTTTAAGAGATTTAACATTGTCTGATTTCTTATGCTGTTAGCGCTAGAATGACACATCGTCAGTTTTGCGTATAGTGAACTTCTAGTTATAGTTAGTTAGTTAGGTTCAGCAATGATTCAGTCATTTGTGGTACTACGGAGAGGCTAGTCTTCTATCTCTACTTGTACCTCTACGTATAGTGAAATTCTGCGAATTCTTATATTTCGTTCATTAAATCCGTAGCTCATTAAAACTGAAGTGTTTTCTCTTAACATGAATGTAGTGGAATATGCAGCAAGAAGATAGGATGTTTAAGGAATAGTATGTTCTAATGCATATTCACTGAGTAATTACATTAATTCTCATATCCATGAAAATTTTACGTTAGCAAGAAAATCGCCTGTTATGTTCTACTGTTTTATACAAATACTAGTACTCTTCTGTGGTCAGGACCAGATTCAGAAATGTATTAGGTATGTATGCAAGTATATGTTCATGTATGCATGTATATGTGTAAGTACGTATGTATGTGTATGTATACACGCACGTATATACGCGCGTGCATACATATATACATTTCTGAATCTGGTCCCGATAACAGAAGAGTACCGAAACACTTTTAATAAACATATTCTCTATATCATTTTCCAGAATTTACACTTTGCCTCCACCTGATTCTAAATTTCCCATGCATTCTAGAAATCTGAGCACCCTACTTCTTCAATACAGTTGCGCACTGTTGGCAAATATTCTTCTTTATTTTCTTTTCATCTTGATCCTCTTTTTTTCTCATAATGGAAATGCCTTAGCAGGCTTGAAAACTGCATTATTTTTCATTCCATTTCTTATATTTTCACAGCCAATATTGATGAAGCCTTTAGCTTTAAGGGAATTCAAACTGATATACTAAAACAGGTTCTTAAGAAGCAGATAATCCTTTTCGAATTCCACACATTCAGTAGTATAACCACTTCGAAAGGTTTTTGTATAGTGATTTTTGACTCAATCTCCATGCTTTATTCATAAAACGAACAGCATCTATAACAGTTAATTAAGCTGTCGCTAAACTAAATAAGAAGTACGTATGCAAATGGAAGAATTTTATTCAAAACTCATTCAAGAACTCTGGAAAACCAATATATGAACTTACATTTAGCCCAAAAGGGGCTATTAGTCTCGAAATGGGATTTCGCCGGTTCACTGTAAACAGCGTATCACTTTTCAAATGGTTGCCACCAAATATTATCACTATATAATTTTTAAAGAAATTAAATAATGAAGAATCTGAATGCATGAATGTTCCTCACATTGTGAAAAAACGACGGTACCTAGAACCATCAAAATTTGAATAACGTAGTCCTCCATCCGCGCATGTTCACCTGGAAGCTCGAATTTTGAATTTCCAATGTGTTTTATTATTTAGTTCATATTTTGTAAATTTTAATGAATTTTTGATTAACAGACTCAGCAATTTCAAAGTGAACAATGGCAACATTGTTGGAAGCAAAATATTTTTAGCCGCAGTGCACGAGACTGTTGTGGTGATATCGGTAAGGAACGGGTCTTGCGCAACCGCGTGTATGCCAATAAATATGACAACCCTAAGGAGAAGTTTTTGTACACTGATTAAATAAATTAAGAGAATTTTCATATTTGATCAACGATCTCCAAAATTACTGGGCAGAGTTTAATAAAATTTGGGGAACATAGGTTGATATAATACAAACAAGATAAACATTCAACAGTTATAATAGTCACACATGTTCGTGTGTAACACTCATGGAAGTCTGAAGGTCTGAAACAGCGGTTGCAGAAGACACAAACGAAATGGGTTAATAGGGTGTATGGTCCCCTCTCACAGCCAAACAGGCCTCGCAGCGTGATGTCATACAGGAAATAAGGCAGTTTATCAGTGACTGTGGTAATTGGTCCCACTCATTCAGCAACGCTGTTTTCAGTTCCTGAATGGTTCTCGGAGGGGAGTTTCAGGTTGCAATTGCCCTCCCCGGAGCGTCCCAGACATGCTGTATAGGGTTGCGGTCTGGAGACCTGGCTGGCCAATCCATCCGGCGAATATCCTCACTCTCGAGAAATTCGTCGACCAGAAGAGCTCTGTGTGGCCTCACGTTATCGTCCTGTAAGATAAACTCGGGGCCCATTGCACCCCGGAAAAGGCGAAAATAGGGCTGCAAGACCTCATCCCTATACCTCACACCAGTCAAAGAGCCTCTATCAAAGACGTGGCCATACAACATGATGCCTGTCCAGACCATTACACCATCACCGCCATAATTGTTGATTTTGCGGGCATTGGAGGGTAGGTAGCGGGTCCTTGGCTCTCTCCATATGAAAGTACGGCGAGAATCGGTGTTGAGGCTAAAATGGGACTCGTAGGTGAACAAAACGGTCGCCCATTGCTCCGTACACCAATCACTGTGCTGCTTGCACCATGCTAATCTGACTCTCCTATCCGTAGACGTGAGAGGGACCAAACAGCCGGTCTTCTGGCAAACAACCCTCTCTCATTTAGTCTTTTGGAAACAGTCACCCTTGTTACACGGGTTCCTGTGGCTGAGCTGAGAAGCTGTAGCCCTTCTGTTACGCTTCCCTAAAATGGACAAAATGCGATCTTCTCTGGCCGTCATGACTCTTAGACGACGTTGCTCAGGCTTTCTCTCAATGGATCCAGTATCTTGGTACTGTTTCCATAGGTTACACACGATGCTCGGCGTTAAATTAATATCTGGACTTACGATTTCCCTTCCTCTAGCCTTCCCACAATTCGCCACCTCATTCCATCACCTAAACGTTGGGGTTACTCATTTTTTCTGTTCTGATGTGAATTTAACCGAGTGCTGCAAGATAACACCAAGAAATTCGCCGAGGTGTGCTAGCGAACGCAATTCGTCTTACCCTCCACGCCCTTATAAAGCCTGTTTTTGTGCTAGTTCCGCCTACACACAAGTGTACGCTTACGTATTTGCCGTACAAGATTTGCATTTTTATGTAGAAGCAATTGGTTTTTCCTTCAGTTCAGTTTTTTTCATGAAATTCGATTAAATATGCAACTTCTCTTAATTTATTTCACCAGTGTAGAAGCGCAGAGGGAGAATAGAGACCGGCTGTAGAGAGATGATTACCATTCGGAAAAATGTAAGATATTTATCTTTCAGTTTTAATTAGCAAACTGGGCTGTATGAGCAATGTGTTGTCACGGCCAGTAATGAAGTACTTTTATCTTCCAAACGCCAGCCTGTTGCCAATCAGGAAAGCCTAAGATACTTTCAAATTTAATATGGAAAGCAAATGCGTAACAAACTAAGCGATTTAAAAGCAATAAACACAGTTCTCAAGAATATTTTTACTACTTTATAATGTGATTGATTTAAATAAACATGTATTCAAATCATGAGATGCCTAATTAGAAACATTCAGTATTATTATGAAATTACACTAGCTGAACTCATTTAAATCATTATATACTTTTTCTTATTTACGATAACTATTTTAGGCGGCTGCTCGCGCGAGCACCTAGTTTTTAAAGAAATAATAATAATATAGCAACCTTTAACACTCTATTCGGGAATTCTAAAGCCATACTGTTTTTAAATCTTTCGTGATTTTGCTGTTGAATTGAATTTTGTGTGGCGTAAGTGCAAAGAACATGATATTTAATAAATAAAGTTAACTCATAAAAGAGTTAATAATAAAAAGACAAAAAAAAATTTGTTAGCCGTCTTCGTAAGAAAACTGAATATTGATATGATAAACTGAAAAAAATATAAAAATGTATGCCAACACTTAACTCCATATCGTAAATTCTAAACATTTGCTGCTATGCAACTTTTAAAAGTTTTATGAATTGCTGAATTGTAATTGCGTAGGTGCGAAGAAAACGATGCTTAATAGTAAAGCTAAAAAGACAGAAAAAAGGGTTAGCACGAGTAAGTCCAAGAACAGACTGGAGGACTGCGAGCTCTACCGAGAGCGTTTAAAAACCTTAACAAACCCTTTTTGGGTGACCATTAAAATCTGAAACCTTTCAGACTTTTGGATGGATGGGATATGGATGAGGCGAGGAGTGAGATGGGGCGGGGGGAAATGTCAATTAGTTTACTGTTCTCAACACGTTCTTCTAAGGTTTTAGATTTTTATTTTTATTTTTTATTTTATTTTATTTTATTTTATTTTTTTTTGATATAATTACAATTTCTGCATTGTTGTTTTCTTTACAGTTTTGTTTTCAATTTCATTGTAATTGAAACTTTCAATGTACCTTTCATCTGCATGCAAGTCAAAACTTAGGTTCATTGTAGTCAAATGTTAACTATTGCGAACTCATTGTAAGCGGAGTTGAGTGCAATTGTAATGCAATACAAAGTCCGAGGTCCGGAATTTTCAGGACTTCAGTAATTCCAGATTTTGGAAATTTCCGAATTTTTGATCATTAGTTTAAATCTAATAAGATCACATGTAGACATGGGAACATTTAAGCTTTATGTGTTTCTTAGGTCAGCTAGAAAAATGCTAATCTCCACAAGCATTCGGGGCCGAAAATGTGATTATCAGTACAGCGTCTATCATTGGGCCAGCAGGTTTTTGAAAATGATACGGTGAGATCTTAGGTAGTGGGGAGAAAAGTTCATTTTTGGCATACCTTTGATTATTATATTCTTCCTTCCTAGAATTTGTAAGGGGGCTGGTGGTCCAGAGGTTTAGATATTAGATCATTACGGACTTTCGATTTTGTGCTATAATGCCTGAAACTGAATGTTCTTTGTCGTGATCTATTAATTTCACGCCAACAAATATGCTTCTTTAAAACAATAAAAAATATTTTAATAATGCGCTACATGCGCCTAATATTATTGTTAATCCTATAAAGTGAGAGCTAGAAACCAAAGAACTATGCTGAATGCACGAGAACATTTTCTGTTACTTAGTATAATGTTTGCTAATTTACTATGAATCTTTTATGTGATGTATTTAATAATAATTGGTAAACATTTTGCTTGCACAACTATGATTTATAATTTAGGAAATTAATTGTACACCTGGCCATTTAAAAAAAATAATTAATTTTAAAATTAAATGTTTCTTATACACTTAGAGAATCATATGCATGCGTGGAATTTGAGAATAGTGGAAATTTAAAAAGCATGAAATTTTGGATTTCATGATCTCAACACTAATTTATTAATTCTATAAAATAATATATCCTTGATCTTCAGATTACTGTTTCAGGTTATAAAAGAGAAGAAAGAATATATGCTTCAGTTATCCTCAGCAGGAGGAATTCAAGCAGAGGACGTTGATAGAAGTCCTTCTCAAAGAAAAAAGCGGAAAGCGTTCTTGGAATTACTTTTAGAGCTTCATTTGAAGAATGAGTCCTTCACAGAAGAAGACATCCGCGAAGAAGTAGATACTTTTATGTTTGAGGTATGCTTTGATTTCTGAAATACCAAGTTTTCAACAAAGACTGTGCAATATAAACAATATAATTTTCTTTCCTTCTTGAAGCAGAACTTTAATTAGTAGTAGAATATGATCTTCTGAGTACTGAACTTAACATTTATACTAAGGTCAATAGATATAGCATTTTAAAGAGAAGTGTTGATAAAAGAAAAAAAAAATAAAAATAGCAGAGTACAGAAGTAAATAGCAATAATCAGATCATAAAACAACAGCGAATTTTCCATTGTATGCCAAGTGATTGCTCATTTAAAACAGTCCTCTTAAAGGAAGATAAATGTCGTTACATTAAAAGCGTCTTTATGTTTGCCTTTTTTTGAAATGCTGAAACAGTCTAGTAATATTGCCGTAGTTCTCCTAAACTCCAAATCTTGCTTAATACTGCAATCAAATAACATATTAAGAGAAAATGTTTTGTATTGCTTCCAGAGAATTTATCAAGAATAAATTAACTGACGAAATCTTAATAACTGACTAAATGGAAACAAAACATATTGCGATTATCAACTGATCAGGAATTTTTATTACCCAAACTGATAATAAAAGACGTATGTCTTTCTTTTCTTGAATAGAACAGATCCAAATAACTGCCTGTCTGTACTGTTTATTCAAACAAGCAGCTATGAAATAATATAACCTATGATAAGGACTTAATCAACTTTAAATTGTAATAATTTTATTTCTTTTAGTATGTATGGTGTTGATGATAATGATGTAGAAGTTAATTTTTTAATGAAACTAAATGGACATTCAGACGCTTCATTGTTTAAAAAGAAAAATGTCTTGGCATCTGTAATTAAAAATTTCGCGATTCATATAGTAATATGAATTATTTTATTTTAAATTAAATAACTTTATTGTTCAGTAATTAACGAAAAAAATAGATATCTGAATTGTCATTCTTTACGTTCTTTGAATAAATAACTATCTATTATTATCTTCTTTTGCAATAAAACGTACATGTGCATAAAATTGTTCTGGTCATACCAAGTAAAAATAATCTGGTTTCAACGCCACATGACTTCCTTGTACGACCTATTAAATTATATATTTTTTTTGCTGCACTTCATTTAAACTTATTTCCTCTAACTTAGTTAACCGATCTCTCAAGACAAATTGAAAATGCCATCAAAAACTGCAGATTTTGAAATTAATTATCACAGTCAATTTTTGTCGTATGGGAGTCAAACGTCTTTTCATTTTGTTTTTTCGAAACGAGTGTAAAACTTTTTCAAACAGATTTCATTATTTGTCAAAAATTAATTGTATTCAAATTTAAAAAAAAAATAATTTTTTGAAATTGTCAAAAATATGAATATTTCCATCATTTATTAATTAGAAGTACATGACTACGAGCAACGGTTGTGAAAATAAAGGCCGGCTAAGGACTTTAAAGTGGTAAGGGGTTGAGTATATATAAATATATATACACACATGTATGCATGTATATTCGTTTAGTCCTGCCCATTACTATAAAAAAGAGAGGGGCACAAATGTATGTTATAGCAATCCTACGTACAAAATTTCAACGTTCTACGGCTAATCATTCTTGAGTTTTATGCGAGATACATACATACATACGTACGTACGTACGTACAGACGGCACGAAAAATTCCCTTTTGAAACCACTTTCAATAGATTTTACAATCCGTTTTGAAAAAACAGTCTTGTATTCTGTCCGTACGTACAGTTGTCACGCAAAAAAAAATCGTCCAAATGGGTTCGGGAACTATAAAAATGGATATTTCTATTAAAATATAATGCCCGAAAATTTTCGCAATATCAATACTTCCTTACTTACAATACTCCACTACTTCGTGCAAGGAAATAAAAAGCAGTGTACGAAAGACTCGTGTTATACTCATGTTACGTTACTTGGAAGAGGTAATTGCGATTATTAATTTGGCAACATTGTCTAAAGTTCTGAAGAATTTCTTCAACTTGTGTGTGCAGATCAGGTTTGAGATAATTGGTCATTGAGAAAAAATTGAATTATAATCAGTCAACATGTATAGTCATTTGGGATTTTTAGAACAGGAAACGAGGAAAATGAGCAGTGCCTTCACCGGAACTCGAACTCTGAACTTTCCGATTGCTAGCCAGACGTGCCTTTCAGTTACACCACGAAAGCACGCGGTAAGGAGGAAGAAAACCTAACATGTAAAGTTTCAAAATTTGACAACACATTTAATGTAATATCTTTTTACAAAAAATAACGAGATGCTATCATTTTGAACAATTTTGTTTTAGGATCAGATATGATTTTCTTAATGATGCAAGTTAAACTTTCTTAACAATAAATGTATTCATGATAAAATTTTCTATAATTTATTACGTAAGAAATTTAATTTTGATGTATTTTAAAATTTAGACTTTAGCTTTTCTGATATAATTTATGTAGTAATGTATGTAGTTTATTTTTAACCAAAGTAAATTATTCATTAAAACCTGTAATAGGGATATTTGATTCCACTCTTTTGATGATACGTGATCCTAAGATGAAGTATTCTTATGAACAAGCTTCATGTAATAAACACATAATTATCTTAGTTTTACCATGTACTGCAGCAAATTTTTTGTGAAATGAAACTTGTATAGTAATATAGATTTAAATTTTCTCAGTGGATGCATAAATAATAATAATGCATGGATAATAATGCATAAATAATAATGCATGGAATTTACCTGCAAAATGCTTGCGTGATATTTTTAGATAGTTTTTTTTTTTTCCAAAAAATATTTTATGCGTCTAATCATGTTACTACTTATATCATAATTTACTATATTGAGTTTAAACGCACGAAAGGAAATGTCGCTTTTTAGAAAGGAGAATGGAAGTTGAACCAATCGCTAGCCAACAATGAAAATATTAATAATGCTATTCAAACTTACTAAATATGTTCTAAAGTAACTTAACTTGATCCCTAGTGAGACTATCAGAGACTAATCGCCTCGTCTATTAAAGTACTGCAACTCAAAGTTTTGGCAACATTTTTCTTCAAGGCGTTAAATTTAACTAATGCACAGTCTGTGCAGCTTACGGGAATTAAATAACATAAAACGTAATTTAATGTTTGAAATTCCTCAAGGCAAAAACCTATCAAGTGTTAGCTTAGACTAATCTAATTTGTGCAAGCAAACTCGGCTGGCAAAAGCCTAATACTCGTCTAAACTCATAGATCTGTGTGAGGAAATATTGCAATGGACAGCTTCTCTGCCAATACTCTCTCTCCTATGATAATTTTGAAATAGACGCGCGTCGAAGGGTATATAGCATATATAGTAATCATTTACTGTATTTGTATTGGTTTCGGAACTTCAATAAAAGTGAGAGGCTGACCTATGGCCATAAAGTTAAAGAAGGCCTTTCATGATCTGCCATTCTTAGCTAGCATACAACTAGACCAGAACTCTGAAAGACTACTTGTGAATTTTCACTGTGCCTCATAAATACCACAGAGACAGAGAAAGGGTGTAAAGGATCCTTTTATTAATCCAAATGAAGTTTAATAAAAGGCACCAAAAACAGAATCACTCTTGGTATTTGTGGTAGATTGAACACATAGCACTACATGATTTGTTGGAACGAGAAGAGTGAATTATGTTTCTTTAAGTTTATCTTGAAGAGCGCATCCCGAGGTTTGTGACAAATAGTAACTGGTGATAAAAAGCTACTCAGTGTCAAAGGACATAGAAATGTTTGAAGGCCATAACAAGCGTTGGATGCAATGCAAAATAATTGTTATATCTACATATTATCGTGCTAAGTGTCTAATGGTATTCCTGATGAATATTTTGCAATAAGCTGGTACTACCGAAACTGACGTTAAATGTAGGGACGTGCTGCCAGAAGCGGAATTGCCTTTGCGACATAGCTTTGAGAGAAATGTTTCCAAGCTGGTGAACCATCAAATAATAATGTTCTATTACGATAACGTAAAACCCCATAAATTCGGATTCAGAGCAAATAACAGCAGTGTGGGTGGGAGCTTGTATGCCCCTCTGGTATTAAATGGATGTGTCTCCAAGAGAATACCTTTTCTTTCGACTTTATAGGAACAAGAGTATGATAATAGAGAATCTTCGAAGAGAACTACAAAAACATCTTCCATAAAAGAGATTTCTACAGGACGTGGATGGAAAACGATAAAAAAAAAGACAAAACAAGTAGCAGTTTATGGTCAGTAATGGAGAATATGCTATAGGTTGAAAGCTAATAGCTATATAACAGATAACTATTTCATAATATTATGAGGTATTTTTCCCTCCTTCTAGCGTGCCTTCCTGTTGTAACGGTAGCACACTCTACACGTATTCGAGAGGTCTAGATTCGAGTCCCGGCGAGGGCAGTGTATATTTTTCACATCTCCTACTTCGAAAAATCTTCAATGAGTTTACAAATGGCGCCCGAACTAAAAGGTGGGGGACAATAATTTGTCACCATCAATATTTGTCGTTTGGGTCCCCAAATCTCCAGTCGCCCTTTAAAAGTGGGAGTATATAAGATATTTTCTTTCTTCTTCCACCATGTCTTCACGGTATAACGCTAACACACACGGCGCGTATTCGACAGGTCCAGGTTCGAGTCCCGGCGAGGGCGTTGCATATTTTTCTCATCTCCTGCGTCAAAAAAACTTAATGAATCTACAATATAATGGAATTCTTTTGTTGAAAATACAAGAATTTTTCACGAATCCAATATTTGCCTTTTGTTTCTTATTTGACGATATGCACATAGCAAACAGTTTGAAATTATTTAAAATTGCTAAACGTATAGTATAATTTAAAAAATTAAAGTATGATTAGTATGAAGACATTTTGCAATAGTATTTCTACTTCAAAGTACAATGATATTAAAAAAATTGAGATGATTGCTTGCTATATAGTGCGAGCCGCATTTAAGCAGCTGAAACGTCGCACTGGACCATGTCTTTTTTATACGTAGAATTTTTGATCTCTTTCATTTCTATTGATTATTTTTCCCAACTATTAGATGGAATTTACTAAAGTAAATTTCAACTAAGAGATTTTTGATACAACAGATTTTTGATACAACAGGAGTACATTATGAAAATGATTGGAGTGATGTTTTACATGATAACATAATTGAGTGATTCAAACAGAGAATTGATACCTCACGTACCTTATATGGCTTTCCTTTCAGAGCGTCATGCATTTTATCAATGTGAGAATCCTTTCTGAGGCTTTTGATGGTGCTGAATTCGGTATTTAATGAGATTTAAGACCTCTAATACGCTCAGAGAGATTCATTTCTGCTGTATGTTTCATAGCAATATAATCGAACTTTGGAATTTTAATGGAAGACGTAAGGAGGAAGTTATTTTGACTAGACTTAGAATCGGTCACACCAGAATGACACATAAATATCTTTTAAATGCTGACATTGAGCCCCTGTGCTCAAAATGTGGTGTATGTTTAACTGTTCGTCATCTTTTAATTGAATGTCCATCTTTTAATACTATTCGTCAGAAATATTTTAACGGCTGTGACTTACCTCTCGACCATTTAATTGGAAGAGAGGTTAATCGTAATCTATTTTACTATTTAAAAGACATTGGTGTTTATCACCTCATCTGAACTGATTTTAATTTTGTATGTTAGTTTCAACACTTGTGATTTTAGCTGATTTTATATAACCCCATCCCTTGGATTTTGTAAATTTCTTTATCTACTTTTTTAATTCATAGGTACTTTAATTTCACTGTGTTATGTATAACATTATATCTCATCACCTTGTGTTTGGCGCGATATAATCATTCCTGGTTTTGCGCCAAAAAATTTCACTCATCACCATCACCATAGCAATATGTTTTCGAGATAGCTACATTTAAGCTTTCCGAAGATTTGAAATTCGCAGTGGTGCATGCGCACAATGTTTTACCTCTGTGTTACAGTTCACATTTTGTCAAGATTATTTCTTAGGCCTCGAAGGGCCAAATTCAAGCTTGTAATCAGATTTATGGTTGTAAATTCTGCTGCTACAACTACCGGGCTCTCGGTCACATAGATAAATGAATTAGAAGTCAGCATTATTAATCTATGAACCTAATTACCAATCGTTTTCTATAGTTAGGGATCCTAATTATTTGCTGATTTATACCAAAGAAATATTATATATATATACATGATTTAATTCCGCTCATCTTCATCTTATCCTACTGTACTCTAATTTCGAAGTTGTAGACTTCCCTTTTGATTGTTACCATTTAATTTAAGCACATGATGATGGCAAGATTCATATCACAAATTATTTTCAACTGAGTAACAGTATGCATTCTCATTTTCTTTTACCTTGTTTTAAGCGCCTTTATACTAAATTAGGTATCTTCCCTCAGGGTCATGACACAACAGCTATGGCTATTTGTTGGACACTGCATATGCTAGGTTTGCATCCGGAGGCACAAGAAAAAGTCTTTAGGGAATTAGATGATATATTCCGAGATGACCCAAATCGTACTGCAACACGTGAAGATCTGACACAGATGAAATATTTGGAATGTGTGATCAAGGTATATTTTATTGTTTAGCTTTCCTTTGCATCAGATTACCTAACTTTTTAAAATGTGTAATATACCCATAACTGCAAACAGATTACTTCTCGGTGAATATATAAAATTGTATTTAATTAAAGTCTTCTTTGAATTAACCAATTTGCATTAAATCAAATAATGCAGCCTTAAACTTCAATAGAATGTCTGAATATAAAATATCCTCCACTTTCTAATGTGAAAACAAGACGTATTTGTGTTTCAGTTGTATTTCTCATTCAGATTTTTTTCTGTTCTAGTACTATTTAGTATAGTGTAATCGAGAAATACCTACTTATTGTTTTCTTTTCCATTTCCTACCGGAAAAACTGTTAATTTACAGAATTTTGTATGCTAATATTCAAACTTAAAAAATATACATAAAAAAGTTTTAATACGTAGAACAGGTTTGCTCAGTCTTATATTTTATTCACTGATCAAGTTTTAGAAGTAAATTCAGTTGCATTATTTGGTGAAGTTTCAATATTCGTTTACCGGTAATTTTCGTTGAAGTAACTATAAAGTTTAAACATAATTAACTATTCAGTTGCAGTTCCTTTCTGTGACTAATTCAACTGCAATTCCTTCCTATCTGTGCAAGCAGATACAAATCTAATTAAACTTTAGTAACAGGCTCAGATAGTGAATTAAAAGGTTAAAGGATTTATTAGAAATACTTCTTGTAGTATAACTAAACTTTAGCTACGTATTACTAACGACCGCTGATAAGCGGGTTTCAGGAATTCATGTATTTTAAGCACTAAGATACAAAAATCTAACTTAACCCATTAACTTAACTCCGACATTAGTGATTCTAATCCTACTTTTTAATAGATACAAACTTCCCTGACCAATTCAGGTCTCGGCTAGATGAAAGTCTCATCATCTCAGGCTACAGGGGAAAAAACAAACTAGCATAAAAATAACGTGTTACCTGAAATTAAAAGTATAACTGGATGCACTTCAGAGCCTAGATAATGCGGTTTTCATGTTTAAAAACAAAATTTTCTGATCAAGTGCTTATCTCAGCCAGTTTATGTACTTAACGCGACAGTTAATTGTATGACCTATGTTGGAAAATAGAGTGCGAGTCAAAAATATGGCTGCATGTAGACAGGATCGTGTGATGATATGATGACAATAATATAGGCAGGAGAAATGAAGTATTGCTATTGGAAACATTAAGTCTTCAAAACTGAAGAACAATATGCAATAATACAAGAAACCTCACTGTAATCTTAAACTGCTTGTCGTTTCGAATGCTTCCAGTATATTTTTATTTTTAGCACCAGATGTGCTGTTAGTCTCAATTCTCGCTATTTTGTCTGTATCACTTTTGTGTCTGTATCACTTTTCAAATAAAAGGATTTTGCCACAAATGTTATCCGCATATGTTATTTTGAGAAATTATATAGCGACTAAAAGACATATGGCAACCAGAGCTGGGACAAGGGTGAGGTAAATGAGGCACTTGCCTCAGGTGAATCACTAGAAGGAGCGCCAAACTGGCTATGCGAATTCGAAAATTAATTATGTTTTTAAATTTGTCGGTTATTATTAGGGGAAAAAAGCTTCGGAAAACTTAAATTAATAAAGGAATGGGAAGAACTGCAATAAAACCTGGAAATGAATGCAATGTGTATTTCTATCTTATTTCTTATTTATCAAAAAAGGATTTTTTTAACATTTTCATTCGAAAGTTATAAATAACTGGCTATATTATTTTTCTGAATTTATAAAGCTACAATTAGGGGCTCGCATTCACCTTTTTGCCTCAGGTGACAAAAATATCTTGGTAACATTTACGGAATTCTGAAGATATATTTTCTTAAATATTTTGTGATTTTGTTGTTAAATTTTATATGTCGTTTTTATTTAACGATGTTCAATACCTAAATAAAGTTACAAAGACAAAACGCTGATAGAAAAAAGACAAAAAATATTCTCTAAATTATTTTAATTAAACTAAGCTGAGACATAATAAACTCGGAAAAGACAGACAAAAATAGAAAACGTTATGGCAACACTTAACACTCCACTGGAAATTCTAAAAATATTCTGCTTTTAAAATTTTAAGATTTTACTGTTGAATTTTATGCGTTGTAAGTGTGAAAAAATCGATGTTTAATAATAATCTGAAAAAGACCAAAAAAGAAAAGTTGTGTTTGCAGGAGTGAGTCTAAGAGTAGTCTGGTAAATTCCGAGGTCAGCGAGTGCATGAAAAATTTCAACAGACTGTCTGGTGCAACGTTAAAATTTGAAACATTTCATATATTTTACTAGCCGAAAGGGATATTTTCCCAGAAGGGTATTAGTCTGGAAGCAGCATTTTGCGGATCACTATAAAAGTTCGTTTCACTTTTCAGATAGTTGCCAAAAACATTATCGCTGTTAACTATATTAAAAAAAAAAATAATCAAGAATCTGCTTGAATGTATTTATGTTTCTCACATTGGAAAAAAAAAGTACTAGAGATTTTGAATAACGTTATTCTCCACCTGAAAATTAGAAAGCGAATTTTCATTAAGAAACCTGGAAAACGAATTTTCATTGAGAAACTCAACGATTTCAAAGCAAACTAGGTGAAAACTAGGTGAATACTAGGTGAAAGATACGGGAAAAATAAATTATCTCCAGAACGCGAGACTATATATCGGAAAACTCTAAACATATGCTATTTTTAAACATTTTTAGCTCAAAGGAACATTAGCCCAAATATTGTCGAAACATGTATGTATGTAAATGAAAAAAAGGAAAAAAAAACCTACCCCTTTGGCCTAATATAAAATCTGAAATTTTTCAGATTTGTGTTACTTTTTGTTTATTTATTTATATTTTATTATATATGTATATTAGCCTATTAGTCTCGAAACGAAATTTTGCATCGTCCGCTCTAAACGGCGAATCATTTTTCAAACTGTTCCCACCAAATATTATCGCATTGTATTATTTTTAAACTTAAAATAATAAAGAATCTGCCTGTGTGTATGTTTGTTCCTCGCAATGTGAAAAAACGAAGGTACATAGAGCCATCATATTATGAATAACGTAGTCCTCCACCCGAAAATGAGAAACTGGAAGCCCGAATTTCGAATTTGGTATTTCATATTTTGTAAAATGTTTAAGAAATTTTTATAACAATGGTCTGAAAGCGAGCAGTGGCAACACTACAGAATAAAACGTTTTTACCTCCACAATCGTTCGATTGTATAGGAAATGTTAATGATATGCTATTTTTAACTATTTTGAGATTTTGCTGTTGAATTTAATTTTATGTGATGCAGGTGCGAAGAACATGATATTTAATAAATAAAGTTAACACGCAAAGTGTTAATAATAAAAAGACACACACAAAAAAAAAGTTTGCGAGCCATCTTACTAAGAAAAACTGAACATTGATATGATAAATTGAGGCAAGGCTTTAAAAAACAGAAAAAAATATTCAGTAGTCAAAAAGTGATGAAATTTGGAAAAAAGACAGAGACAGCAAGCAGCAATAAGAGATCTTTATTTCAAAATGATAGTCAGAATGCAGAGCGAGAACGGCGTCGGCTCAGTAGGATGTAGGACACCGCGGACAACGATGCACGAAGAAGCACGTCTAGGCATAGAATCAATAAGAATGCGGATGGTGTCCTGAGGGATGGCTCTCCATTCCCTTTCAACCATTTGCCACAGTTCGTCTCCTGAACGAGGCAGGGGCAGAGTCTGCAAACGACAATCACGTCCCGCAGATGTTCGATTGGTGACAGGTCATGAGAGTACGGTGGCTAGGGAAGCAACTGTATACCTTGCAGAACATGTTGGCAGATGCGAGCACTGTGGGATCGGGCGTTATCCTGCTGAAAAATTACATTAGGCAGCCCCTGAAGGTAGGGGATTGCCACCGGATGCAATACATTATCCAAGTACCGTTGGGCCGTCATAGTGACCTGAACACGAACTAGAGGTGACCTGGAATCGCAGGCAATAGCGCCCCAAATTATTATGCTACATTGTCGCGTGGGGAGGGGGCGTTCCACAGTTACTGCCGGATTAGATCTGTCTCCACGGCGACGCCACACACATATGCGGCAACTGTCACTGGATAAACAGAAGCGTGACTCATCTGAGAACACGACGTTTCGCCATTCTGTCATCCACATCGCTCCAGTCCGGCACCATTCTAAACGTTGGCGTCTATACTGTGGGGTCAATGGCAGTCTTCTTAACGGACGCCGTGAGTGCAGGCCACGTTCAACCAATCGACGGGAAGTGGTTCTTGTCGACACGAGAACATCTAGGGTATCTTACACATGCTGCAGAATCGCGGTACAAGTGACTTGCGGGACCGCCACAGCTTGTCGGCGGATGCGTCGATCCACGCGTGCTGACGTCACTCTGGCTGCACCTGCACTCCTCCTTCTTCCCACATTCCCTTGTTCCAACCATGTTCGCCATAGCCGATGAACCGTGCTCGCATCCATGTGGGTATCAGCTGCGATTTGACGTAAGGACCAACCCGCCCTTCTCAGTCCGATCACCATACCTATCGTAAAATCGTCTATCTGCTGGAAGAGCCTTCGTTGACGGCGGCCTGGCATTCTTTCCTATTACATGTATCCTCCGGGACAAAATCCGACTTTCTTCGATGATTCATCTGGCAGAAATAACGACACGAATATTGCCCATTCTAAGCACGTTCCTTCCCTTATATCTTACTTCACGTGCGTCGGAGAGCTGCGCATTTCACATCATTCGCATAACTCAGTGACGTGCGTGTACTCTAAAATTTGCATAAATTTGTGACCACTCATTCTTGGTGTTGCATTTTCAATGTAGAGCCGTGTACATATGTTGAAATTTGGTATACCGATTCTTTTTAATATTTGAGGGAGGTAAGTAATCATTTTCTTTGTTTTACCACAGTAGGCTGCGCCAGTAAAATCACGTCTATCAAATGTCATGGCTTCACGATCGTTCTAGGATCAGCTCTTAACTAAATCATTATTGTTAGGAAATCCGCCAGCAGCGAGGGAAATTGGACTGAACTGCGAACACTGACGTCACACGCTTGGTGTAATGCAGATGCTTTAGAATGTGTGTAATGTATTACTTAGATGTTTCAATATTAAATTTTATTAAATATTTGTGTTTCTGTCGAAATAATCCCAATGTTCGATTATTTATTTTGGTGATCAGCTGCTAAGCATCAGGTGGATGTCAAGAATCTACTTAATTTGGTTATTCTCGATAAATTATTGTTGTGATTTTATAATTATGATTAGTCGCTGCATGGGCGACTAAGCTAAAGCACCATGTCGTAGCTGTTAACCTTCTGCTGTATGTTCAGCATCCTATTATTCAATTATCTGAACTTGTGTGTGTGAATCTTATTTAAAACGAAATAAATGAAATAAAGTTTCAAGTTTACTATACCATTTGCCCTTTTTCTCTACAATGTCCAGTAACACACTGCACAGAAATGCAGCCATATTTCTAACTCACCCTCTATAACTATTTCCTCTTTCTCTGTGTAGATGGTATCCTTTAAATTTAAATTAATAAACTAGAAACAGTAAAAAATCAATTGGTTTGTCAGAACTGAGTATTCTATGCATACTTTTGGCGAACATGGTCGTGATAGTATCAAGTCCTGATCTCGAACACGGAGCTGAATGTAGCTATGTTCTGTGGTAGAATAACTGTGGTTACGTGGTAGAATAACTGCACGTAAGGAAGGTTTAAAATAACCCTTTTTATTAAACTAATATTTACAGCCACTTCCCAACTCGGAAGGGAAAACAGAAAATAATGACCGCACTTGGGTCTGAACTGAACAATCAAATAATTTAAAATAAAGTTAAGTAGAAATTAAGTAGTCGTTGCTCACAGAGCTATAAACGCGAGGTTGGCCTCTATGCTAAACGATCAATGGTGTGTAGCAAGATTTAGCTAATACTAATGCACTTAGATTTCTTCAATAAGTAATAGCGTAACAGGGCTAAGGCTTAGAATTTAAATACTAGCTAATCAGGCGAACGTAGAACAGAGCCGCAGCGATCTGAGACTAAAAGTTCCTTAAACACAAAACTTGGCTCCACTTCAAATTAGCATAAAGCTAAAACGCGCGCTCATTCTAACGGGAAATTGAAATGAGAATTTACAGGAAAGAGAAAATTAACATAAAACTTTGTTAGTTTAAACTAAAACCTTACAGGTTTATAGCTGGATTTTACTGCTAAACAGTTATGCCTGGAAAAGGAAAAAATATCTTATTAATTTAAAAAAATAAAAACATTTTGTACTAGTTATAAATAAGTAAGTAAAATGAAACATAACTTTTGTGAAGTACTTAATTATGCTTCTAAAAACCTGTGCAGCTCTAGCTTACTGAAATACTTTTCAGTGCGTACGAAGTGATAATGGATGTTTTAAATTTTAGCCAATAAAAAGAGGTGCTGTCCATAAAAGTTGAAATTTATGCCGTCCCTCCATTCCAGATCCGCATATTTAGCCAGTATCGCGGAATTCCTTTTGAATGCATAAACCCATCATTAAATTCTCAATGGGTTGGCGTAGGATTTAACGGTTAAACGACAACCGGTATTTACTTCAACTGAATAATACTTCAACTTAACTCGAAATAATTAAGTAATTTTAAGTAATTTCGTTTGCATATTGAGACCTAAAAAAGTTGTTATAAAAATAATGATTTTAATAAGTCCACCTAGCGTAAGAGTAATTTCGTTTGCATATTAAGACCTAAAAAAGTTGTTATAAAAATAATGATTTTAATAAGTCCACCTAGCGTACTATCACAGGTCCAGCTAGTAATTAACAACAGTACAGATGAATAACGTCTATTGTTTCCGAATCGCTTAATTTGTTAAGCAATAAAATTTGAAAGAAAAAATTAGGTATCTTACTCTTAACATACTGGTGCAGGGAAAATAAAAAATTTTATTTCCGGAAGTGGCGACACATTTCTTTTAAATCGCTGAATTTGTTGAGTAAATCTGAAAAGCATATATTTTAAGAGGTTATCACATCTAGGAACGATCCCTGCTAGACGGGACTTTTCTGAGAAACGAGATTCTAGTAGCACTGGTTTAAACAGGAGGATTCTTAGAAAAAATAGCTTAGTCGAAGTTCCGCCTAGCTATGGAAACGATGCACCGGCTACGCAGGATTTTTTGAAAACTCACCGAAAATGTTTCGGCTGGAGCTCTGTCCCGCGTAGAGATCAACCAGTCAGACGAAAGTTCTGCTTCTGAAGGATCCCGTGATCCCAGTCTGAGCGATAATCGATTACTGTTTGGCGTTTAAGTCTTTGTAGTAGGCGAAAATGGTAACCTAGCTACGTGGGTTTCCTGGAAATGTGCGGGTTCTAAGAATTGTCCCTTTCGACGTCAAGTCCCTCGTAGCCGGAACATAATGTGATTGGGACTTTTTACTCCGCCGAAGTGCAACAGATTTTTAATAAGGGGTGAGTTTTCTGTTTAAATTTGAAACAAACATTTCTTAAACTTTGCCGAATGACAATACATTGCTTTTAATCGCTGAGTCGGTTAATGAAAAGTATATTAAATTCACACAAAAAATTAAACAAAATTTAAAAAATTAGAAATTTAAGATGCGTATATTCCGACGGAGGACTATATGTATTCAAGATACGTATGGTGGCTGTATGTGCCGCCGTTTTTATATCTTCATTTGTACATATATTTAGTAAATAAAATAATATTTTTTCCATTTGCTTTATATTCCGTTTCATTCTCATCCGTAAGTAATCCCTAATTAGATGTTTGTTTTTTATTATGAAAGAGCACTGTTATTTTGATACGGTTTGTTTTTGCATATATTAAATATATTGCATTTTATTTATAAAGGAAACTCTTCGTTTATATCCGTCCGTCCCATTCATAGCGAGAGAATTAAATGACTCCATCGAAGTCGGTAAGCTATTTACTTGTTATTGAAATTATTGATTAATATTGAAGTTGTGACGTATGTTGTTTTTGTATTCTAGTTGCTATGCGAACTAACACAGAATGCACTTTAGTTGCATTAATCGATTGATTAAATAGACCAGTTAAGTGCTTATACAGATTAAGAATATTTCTACGAAAGAGAAGTTAATACCATTAATAAATGGAGGCATCACAATGAGTTGTTGCGCGATTTCTCAAAATGTGGATCGGAGAAATACCTTTAGGAATCGATTAATTAACAATCAGAAGTTTGATACCAAAGCATAAAACTAAAATGTGTTTCAATTTAATGCTAAAAAATACAATTAAAATATCATATAAATTAATCTTTATTCCGTTAATGAGCCTTTACGTTATTATTACTAAGAATACTGCTGACTTTTGTTCAACTAGGCTATGAATATGCCAATTTGCTACTGGATTGATCTCATGATTTAGTTAACCATTAGTTAAAATATTTATTTCTAAACTGACAATATCCTACTTATATTTCCTGTAATCTAATCTCTTCTTGTACTCATCCAATCATCCTAGTGTTCGTCTACCTCATTCAGCGCGCAAACAGTTAAAACATAATACCGATTCTAGATGAATATTTGTTTCAAAAACCAAAGATGAGCAGATGGTTATCAAAATGATGGTAGCACAGATTGATGTTTTGTGTATATGTGCTGCGTGTTTATAAAATGACCTACACAGGCACTATTTTCTCTCCTGGAAATTTCTCTGCTGTAAAATTATTCTGTAACCATCGCGCTATTTTGTATATCTTGCCGGTATTCACTGAAGGCAAGTTCTTGGTCCATTATCTGCCTGGACCATCTGTCAGTATAAGATGTTTTCCAAGTTAATGGTCGTGACAGCTTGTTAAGATCAGGGTAAAACTTCTTCTACCAAACATGCTAACGGATGAAAGGAAACTGAATGAGAGAGCCTAACTGGCATTGAAAAGGTTTGTGTCATCGAAAAGGAAAGCAACTGCAGTATAGGTGACTGCAGAGATTCGACTATCAACTATTACAGTTAGGTAGCAATTACCAGTTATAATATTAAGCACCAGTTGTAACAGATATGAATGTAAAGTATGTAATGGGACCGGGCGCATAAACGCAAATCCTGATTGACTGGTTTGTGAAAGAAAGTCTACTGGTAAAACGAATAATCTTTCACATTTTTTTCTTAACAAGATATGCGCATATCAAGAGAACACATAAAGAAGCCTGTAATTCGAATCTCTATTACCAGTCTTCAAATATCCTGAAAATCTGACATGATTACAAGCCATATTATAATACTGAACGGGAAATTGACTGAGAATGATTGAATCAAAATTTTGGCTAAGAAGATCAATTCTGTGATGCAGGTATTTTTTATTGTAGGATGATAATCTATATAGCTAGACTGTGGAATTAGAAATATAGAGACGAAATAAGATATCTTCTCTCACTCGCACAAATTTTCGGACCTCGGTATTGTCGAATAATTGTAGCCCGTTTTAAGGAATAAAGTTAGCAATCAATATCCATCACTAACATCTCCGCAAGACCTTTCACGGTTTCCTGTGTGATGTTAATAAAAGATTTGAAATCACCTCTGATTAGCTGCTGCAAACTAACAAGTTTTTGTAAAAATAATGAATTGTGCTTTAATTATTTTGACAAAAACTTGTTAACATGCATGTTACATGTTAATATTAAAGAGGTATATAAACTGTTCTGAATGCAAGAATTGTAGATGTGTTTTGAGGATTATTTTAATTATAAGCATAACTAATGTTTGTGTTTCAGGAAAATACAAAATACCGGGGGGAAGTGTATGTTTCATTTTTCCCTGGATGTTACACAGGGATCCAGAATCATTTCCAGAACCAGAGAAGTTTGATCCAGAACGCTTTTTCCCTGAAAACAGCGCTGGAAGACATCCGTACGCTTATGTTCCGTTTTCGGCAGGACCTAGAAATTGCATAGGTAAGTTCACGAAAAGCATTTTTAGAATTTCTTTTTATAGGTTTCACCAAATGTTTCAAAAGTGAATGATAGCAAAACAGAAAGAGGAACAACATTTGTAATTTCTTTGAATCATTCTAATAGCTACTCAGTCTGTAATTTTCATTTAGGAATCATGTTGGAATAATCATGTTGGAAGAGTCTTAAATTGGCTCGATTCTATAAATCTGTTGAGGCAAAAAGTTCTGAGCAGAGATGTGCCCAGCTTCTTAGTTTTTGTTCTTTTTTTAATAACATGGATACGATGTGCAAATTGGATAACGACTTCTGTCTGAAGGAAAACTTTTGCAGAAATTTGAGATTATGTTTTCAATTTTCAATGCATCACCTCAGACTTTATATTTTTTGCCAGCAGTTGCAACTCTTTTCCACCTAAATGGGTAATCAGAAAAATACACTCACGTTTGTGAAAATTGCAACACCAAGAAGGAATCGTCATAATTGAATGCAATTTAATACACAGTTGAGTGGTAGTGGTACAAATAAATGATTAAATGTTCAAAGCAAACAAACAAGAACAAGAGATCAGAATCAGTATTTTGTGTGGCCACCACGCGCCGCAATAAGTGCTGCTACACGACGTGGCATGGAGTCAAACAAAGTTTGAATGTCTGACTGAGGAAGAGCATTCCATATCGTTTGTACGCGTACCCAAAGTTCGTCTGCAGACGCAACAGGACGAGGATCACGAGCAAGACGCCGACCAATGACATCCCACACATGTTCAATTGGCGACATATCCGGGGAACACGCAGGCCAAGGAAGAAGCTGTACCTGCTGCGCTGCAAAGAAGGATTTAACAATCCGAGCAGTATGAGGGCGGGCATTGTCCTGTTGAAATACAGCGCCTGGCAAGCTTTGAAGGAAGGGAACAGCTTCGGGCTGTAGAACTTCACGGATATACCGGTTGCTGTTCAGATTGCCCACAATTCGTAGCAATTGAGATCGTCTATGATATGCTATGGCGCCCCAGACCATAACTCCGGGTGTTCGTCCACTGTGGCGTTCGATAATGCACTCCGGAAGGTGGCGTTCACCGGCATAGCGTCTGACACGAATGCGGCCATCATGGTACCACAAATTAAAGCGGGATTCGTCAGAAAACACGACATGCTGCCAATCAGCACGCCAGTCTCTATGCTGATTGGCCCATTGTAGCCGCAGGCGGCGATGGTCGTGCGTTAGGGGGATCCTGTATAAAGGAGTCCGTGCGCGCAGTCCACACTGCAGCAGACGTCTACGAATTGATGAAGCACACAATGAAACACCTGTAGCTATTGACCACAGTGCTGCCAATTGTCTAGAGGAAGCTGTACGGTCCGTCCGCGCCATGCGGACCAGGTGTCTATCATCGCGAGCTGACGTCACATTTCGGGGTCCACTCCCGGATTTCCGAGTTGTCCGACACTCGTCCGTCCACTGCTTCCAAACGCGCATCACTGTGCTGCTGTTACGCTGCACACGAGAGGCTACTGCACGATACGACAATCCAGCTTCACGAAGGCCGATGATTCTCCCTCGTTCAAACTCTGTAAGTTGTTCAAATCTCGCTCTCTTTCGTCGACGAGGCATAAGTACAGATTGAGTTAACGTTTACCACTAGCAGATAACCACCGATAACCATACACGCCTCGCTACAGCCGTCTATTTATTCGGATCCATCAGCCGTTCAGAGGGCGCTGCTCAGCATACGCATGCGCTACGGATTTGCAATTCTAATCATTTGCATATCATGCGCTACTTTGCATTTCCTGAAAATTTCAGCTCACTCGCGTAAGTCCTTCATGGTGTTGCAATTTTCACAAACGTGAGTGTATGTTCATCTCAACTCCTACTGTTTTGTTATTAAGATTCAAGAACATCATCATTTGCTAAAAGTTTTCGTATTCAAATCATTAACTGGGAACTTGTGATTGGCTATATTTTTCTACTTGATTCTCAAAGTGCAGGCTTCTTTAAATTAATTAGATAATGCGTAAAAATAATGCGAGAATCAAAGATAATCACTCATATTATATTGTATCATCGGAAAATTCTTACGGTTTTTCTAATAGAAACCCTATTTCTTCTAATTATTTTGTTACTGCTGATATGGAGAGACTTTAATCCAAGCGAATGTATAAATATAGTCTTTCGGCCTGTCCACGTTGCTTAATTCTAAATATGTGCTATGGCATTTTTACTTCAGCGCAGTGTTAAGAATGGAGAGCCCAAAAGTTCAATTTCACATTATTATACTCTTTTACTTTAAGAAAATGTGCTAATCAGACTGCTCGTAACATATGAGCTGTATGTGAACAAAGTGCCATTTCTAATGACACAGCTCCGAAAGTACTTTGAAAAAAGACAACAAGTGCGAAAATTCCAGCCTCGAAGATGATGTTCGCTTTGGAAGACCATCCCTATTAAGACAAGAACCGATTAAAAGAAGCTATAGTTGAAAATACTCTTATATACGTTATGAAGTTCAAGAGATGTTCAAAACTTATATAGTACATGATCATTTGAAGAATGAGTATGTAAGTCACTTCAAGATATAGGTTCCCCATGCTTTAACAGAACAGAATATGCCTGCTCGAGTTTCGGCATGTGATTCTTTGCTGGAAAAAATACAGAAGCTCCTTTTTTGAAATTGCTAATCACTGAAGTTGAGGAGTAGATACTATACAATAATATTACAAGAAAAATATCATAGGCCTGAGTCAAAGAACCTTCTTTAGTAACATTAAAAGGGAGTCTGGATCTCAAAAATGTAATGCGTTATGTATTGTACGACTACGAAGAAACTATATAGTATGAATTGTTGCCACCAAACAGACAGCATATTCTGAAAAATACTATTCCCAAAGACAGTTTTAAAAGTAGAAATCGAAGCAAAGCGCCCAGAACTGACCTACGAGTTACTTTCTTCCGCATGACAATGCAGAGCCCCACATTTTGATGAATATCAGACAAAACCGTACTGAGTATGGCTGAGATGTTTTGTATCATTCTCCATATTCAACACACCTTATCTCCTCGAATTTTCATCTGTTCAGGTCACTTAAAAATTACCTGGACGAATTACAGTTCACTTCTTTGGAGTCAGTCCAACAGGTTCTTAATAATTCCTTTGCAAGCAAATCTAATTACTTTTAAAAAAAGAAATTTTCCAGCTGTCAAAAAGTCGTAAAACAAATGGTGCTTATGTGACTCAATGAAATTTTTTGATGTTTTTATATTACTTCATTTACATTTATCATCAAAACAACCGCAGAACTTTCTGGATGACCCAATACTTAAACTCAGCTGGTATCAAATCAGTAGCAACTTTTAATGATCCCTTTTTGTTTAGCGGATATGTGCTTAAATAATCGGCTGAACTAGCTAAATTTAGCAATAATTATCAATCTGATAATGAATTTCTTTCTTAAGCAGAAGGAAGATCTGTTTTAGGATCCCTGATTCCATTGTTTTTACCTTTGTCTTTAACTGGGGGGGGGGGGGAGGGACCACCTGCGCTGATCAGACTTTCTAGTTATCCTGCGAATTTCCCAATTTTCATCTGCTTTTGCAATTGGAACAACCATAACTTTTAAGTTTTTTTTAATTATTATTTTTATTTTATTTTTTAGGTTCATGTGGCTTTTCTTAGATTTTACTTTTGCACTACTTAATTGGTATTTCTTATTATAGTACTCAGACAGGTAAACCGACGCAAACACTTCGCTTTTTCCCCTCAGAAAAATTAGAAACAAATTCTAAATTTATATCACTAAGACCTACAGAACAAATAGCTTGTAGGATATTTTAGAAACGTCCATGATGAGAGCGTAACTTTCTTGAAACGACCGTTCTTCTTCCCTCTCAAATAAACTTCTTGTATTCAAGAAAGACAAAATGTAATCATATTTATATTGTATACTGTATTTTTAACTATCTTATTTTTCTGAATATTGCGGTAATTAGAATATAGCAAAGCACACGAGGGCTATTTGCCTGAAAGGAAGGATGTCTTCGTCAAGGGAAAAGCTGGGTTAAGGAAACTGGCTCGTATTCACGTTACACGTGGGAAAACCATGAAAACCAACCATGTAGCTAGCCCTTTCGCCTGAGATCAAACTTCGCGTCAAAATTTTAAGAACATTGCTGTGTTACTTTTAGGGAATTAAAAGCTAACATGTTAACTTTTGTGTCATGACCATCCCAATGCGGTAGCCCTGAATGAGCAAGTCGCTTTCGATATTTAAGATTTTAGAACTAAGATTTTGAGGTAAAAGACTGCTAATGACAATGAAAGATCACAAATAAGTTTCAAAACTCTGAGCACCCAAAACTTTAGAATTTAAAACAAACAGCCTAATTTAGCAGTTAAAACTACTGCACTTAATGCGTGCGAATTGTAATTCCTTTTTAACTGGGATCTAATTATGAGTATACTTTAGTGATGTTTGGTTCTTTGTGGTTATTGTTATTAAGCTATTTCATTAAAAAATGTTAACTGTCCCATTTTAAGGATGACTGACTTTCGGTTGTTTTAGAATTTCTGGCAACGCATCGAGTTCATGCTGCATTCATTGTTAGTGATATAAAGAATAAAGATAGTTGTGTTTCATGGATTTAATTATTCTGTCTCTTTTTTCAGGACAAAAATTCGCTATTATGGAGGAAAAAACAGTGTTGGCTAACATACTTAGAAGATTCCGGATCGTATCCTTGGACCCCAGGGATAGGGTGAATGTTATGCCTGACCTCATCATTCGCAATGTAGATCCTCTTCGGATACGTTTCACACCACGCTGCTGATGTCTCCTGGAATATGAAATTTTTAATTTTATATGAATTGTGTCTGATTCTTTCAGTGGTCTCCAACGCAGAACTTTTTGGAGTGGTTGAGGAATACATCTCGCATTGTGTGAAATAGATCGAAAGGAATTTCATTCCTCGATACCAATATCTCCAGGAAGGAGGGAAGTTTGATATTACTTAGTTAATACAGTAAAACCCATATCTAGTCAGTATATTACTAGATTCGCCAAAGATTATATTGAGCTCTGAGGTTCATTTTTTATCCTTGAACCTCCTATTCCTATCAATGTTGGTAACGCCTGTGTTTCCTCTGTGATCTTACAAATATCAGTCACAAAACTATCTGAAAATTACTATTAAGCAATGATGTCTTAAAATTTTTTTATTACTGTTAAGCCTTTTTACTACAATATGTCTGTCATATTTTAAAATATTTATTCGATAACCAGCTTATCCCACGTATTTCAATACATCCCCAGATGATATTTATCTCATGCTGTTTGATATGAGAGTTTTGCGTTATTGCTTTCGTTCTCCCTGATAACCTGTCATATCAACAGGTCAAGGAAGAAAAAGTTTTTTATAAATGTTTCAAGATTGCCAACAAACAATTTTTTTCTAAATCCAAAGATAATTTTTATAAATTGAAACAGAATCATGCGTAAAATTTTTAAGACCAGACTTCATTTCTTAATTGCCTCACCTAGCCATTCCAATTTTTATTTTATAGCAGTTATCATCATCTTGTCCGGTATCTCAACTATTTCACTGGCAACCCAAGTCAGACAGTGTCCCTTAAGTGTAGAATTTATATCAACTATCTATTTTAAAGCCTTCTTTTTGCCCCCAATTGTGTCTTCTTGTTTAACCGTATTAACATTGTCTCCCAACTCAGTATGAGCAGTATTCGTTGGATACGACATCTTCAGCAAGCTTTTTTCCTCCTCAGTGCCATATTATCTTGTTTTCTCATTTCCTTCGATATTATCAATTTAGTCGGTATCTACAGCGATATGCGCATTTCTGGAATCTTAGCAGAAATGAGGCGAATTGCTTCACTTCTAGTTAAATGAGGATAATTGCTTTTCCTTCCGTTTTTCTAGTCAAAGCTATCAAAGGAGCTTGCATTTCTAACAGTACTTGTTGCATTTTTGCCTATCTGTTTTATGAATGGGCATTCAAATTAATAGCAAGAATAATTTTATACACACGTTCAGATCACAGTGTATGTTAGCTAGCTGTTCATATAGCTAGTCAAGATAGTTCCGTTATTGTTCGGTTATTCGGCCGAAAATATCGCAAATAATATTCATAAGTCGAAAGATAATTAAAGTTGGAAGATAATTAAAGGCTGATTAATAACTGTTAGGATCACTCATATTAAAAGACCCAAAAATTCTTTTTAACCAATTAAGAGGGTATTAATTTTTTGTGGCAGTAGTTGCTGAAACCTCAATTTACAGGTAATTTTTATATTATTTGAGTAAAATATGATCTTTCTTGAATGGGCGAACTAGTCTAAAAGATTCAGCAACTTATTTTTATAGAGATATCAAAAAGGATTTAACATTGTCATCTTTGAAACTCGGCCGGTTTGAAGGCAGTATTCCAGACATTTGCAAGTTTTTTTGGCAATGTCACTAAACTGATACTTCTTACATCTTTTTATCTAGTCGAATTATTCTTAATCTATGAAGTGCACTTTACGTGGAATATTCATAATATAACATGATATAATAACTAAACATTTATTTAAAGAGCTTATCTGAGATAATTAGATGTACTTAAATTATTCTGTAATAAATATGAGTAATGCTTGGTCAAGAAATTAAAAGAAATTCTTTGCCACTCAGTGTCTTAGCGAGTATGCAAGCAAAACATAGTGGGATTTTGAAAGTTAATGGCTATATATCTGCATTTTGCACCATAAATTTTTAGAAAATGTCACTCATGAGACGTAGTTATTGTATGGAATGCTGATGCATGTGTAAGTAAACATATAAAACACAACATTATCTCATTCATTACATTATGTGATTTCTGAAGAGGCAGCTTGACTAGAATAATTGTACATGCATGTTATCTAATACGAGTTTGTATGTCAAGTTGTAAGGTTTTAGTTAAACTAACCAAGTTTATTTTAATTTAAATCTTTTCTATCTCCTCTCTGCTTCAACTTCCTGTCAGAAGAAGCGCGCGTTTTTAGCTTATGCTAATTTTTGAAGTTCAGCCAAGCACTATTTAAGCCAGAGGTAGAAACCTCTCGGTGTGTGAGAGCTTTGCCTCAGATCACGGTCACGCCACTCAACGTTCGCCTGACCAGCTAGCAGTTTAAATTTATAAGCCATAGTGCTTACTACGTGATTGCATTGTAAAATAAATTAAAGTGCGGTAGTATTTAGTATACCTTGCTACGCACCCTTTTAGATAGAGGCCAACTTCCGCGAATTGCTCTGCGAAGCAAAGTTTAATTTAAGTTCTATTTTAATTTATTTAAATTTATTTGATTGTTAAGTTCGACCAAAGTGTGGTCTGTTACGTTCTGTATCTCTCCCGAATTGGGAGGTTTGTATTTAATAGTGATTGAATAAAAGAGGATTTCAAATCCCTTCACGTGCAGTTATTCTCCAGCCCAGCAGTTACATCAGAACATAGCGTACCTTCCGCTCCCTGTTCCAGTTCAGGACTTAGAACGTAAGGATAAGAACCCTTTACAGAATTTACCATGTTCTCAAAGAATACACACAGAATGCTAAGTCCTGATAGTGGCGCCCGCACAAAAAGAAGAGGATGGCCTCAACAACAAGAAGACGAACCTGAGACACCTGCTGTACCTGTCCAGAATCCTGAGATAGCACCTCCTGGCATAGAAGGATTCGGCTACATCGTACAAACCATGCGAGCAGCCATGAAGCCAGCGGCAAGTTTTGACGGCAAGACAGCCGTAATCAATTTCCTGGAAAAGCTAGACTCCCACTTCATGCTATATCCAGTCCACGAATTTCAGAAAGTCGCTCTTGCTACCAGCGCTTTGAAGGGCCAAGCGCTAAGTTGGTTCAAGTGCATCGGAAAGAATCTCTTGGGGGAACCAGGAAGCCCCACATACACGTATGAAAATTTCAAGAATTCTCTAGTGAAAGCATTTCCCGTGGTGCGAGATCGAGCCAGATTGGAAGCTGAACTGTTTAGCCGATACCAAGAAAGAATAGAAGATTTGTCTAATTTTATTTTGAGGAAAATTCAAGTTTTCAAGCTTTTGTATGGAAGTCGCCCGGATCCTGAAATTATTCAAGTTATACTTCCTAGGCTACTGCCCCAAGTTCAAGATTTCATCGAACTAAGAAATCCAACAACATTAGACAGATTATTTGAGCTCGCGGTACAATTTGAAAGCCGAAGAACAGCCGACAACGAACGACGACGCCAATTTGAGCGAAGAAGTCAGTGGAGTTCGCCAAGACCGCAGCAAAAGCAAAATCAAAGTTACGGGAATAAGGCGAAGCAATGGCCGAAGAAAGATGTGTCTCCTAAAGCGAGCGGCGAACGAAGGGAATTTAATAGAAGAACAAGCAAAGATTCCGAGGGCAACCAGAAGAAAAAGAATTTAAACTAAGAGGGATTTCTTCGAGGAAGGTGAAGAAGTCCGAAGCAGCGCAAAACCCTTCCAAAATCAATTTAAACACCGTGGTCGTTAAGAATTTGAGTTTGCCGAAGATTGAAGTTCTAATCAACAACATACCGGCGACAGCCCTCTTGGATACAGGAGCCCAAAGCAGCTTCGTATCGGAAAGATTCTTTAAGAAGCACTTTCGACGTTACAGAATTTTTAGTGCAAGAGACACGGATGTCATAGCGGCCCAAGGAGAAAAATGTAGCTGTTTAGGAAAAGTACCATTGTTCGTGCGTATCAACAACGAACAGGTAAGAATCCTGTTTTATATTGTGCGTAACCTGCAGACTTGTATTATTCTAGGTGTGGACTTTTTTAGTTTGGCAGAAGCAAAAATTGATTTCAAGGGGGGAGAACTAACATTAAATATGAAGCCAATTGAAGCGAAGAATGATAAGCCCCCGCAGCTGGACTTGGAACATTTACAAGCAGAGGAAAAAGAGAAAATCCAAGGTCTGGTAAGTCACTTTGCGAATTTATTTAGTGATGTACCAGGCTTTACGCAGGTGGTGAACCACGACATTGACACGGGGGACGCTCAGCCAGTTAGGCAAAAGCCATATAGATATGATAGGACAAAAGAAGAAATAATTGAACATCATATTAAAGAGATGTTAAAGAATAAAATCATCACGCCAATTTCTAGCAGTTATGCTAGCCCCGTTGTCCTGTGTAAGAAAAATAATGATTACCCGATTACGCACCCGAAGCGGTGGCGTTTTGCTATAGATTATCGCAAGTTAAATTCAGTTACAAAATATCCTGTATATCCGTTGCCGATAATTGAAGAAATTATTCGAAATATTTCGTCTACAAAATACATGACTACATTAGATCTCACGAGTGGCTATTTTCAGATTGGGGTAAAACCCGAGGACGTACACAAAACCGCGTTCATAACGAAATCTGGTACGTACGCATTTCTTAGAATGCCGTTCGGATTATCCGGCGCGCCGGCAACGTTCCAAAGATGTATGGACATCGTCTTAAGACCAGTCCTTGGTAAAAGCACTTTCATATATTTAGACGATATTATAATTACGAGTAGTACTCTAGAACAACACTTACAAGATTTAAGAAAAGTATTTTCATTGTTAAACGAAGCTGGTTTAAAGATAAATGCGTCTAAATGTAAATTTGCCGCAAAAGAGTTACGTTATTTAGGATTTAAAATTTCCCAAAAGGGAATCGAAACGGATCAGTCAAAAATAGTAGCCATTAGAAATTATCCTGTTCCTAAAACAGCGAAGAAATTATCGTCGTTTCTCGGGATGTGTTCATATTACCGGGCTTTCATTAAAGACTTTGCAAAAATAGCTGAGCCACTGCTAAAGTTGAAAAGAAAAAAAGCTAGGTTTTCGTGGTCAGCAGAAGCCAACTTGGCGTTTCAAAAATTGAAAGACGCATTGACTCAAGCTCCCGTCTTAAAATTTCCAGAAGGGGATAAAGGATTAGAGATTTCAGCGGACGCTTCAGATTTCGCGATTGGTGCAGTGCTTTCCCAAAATGGTCAGCCCGTGGCTTTTTTCAGCCGAACATTAAATGAAACCCAAAGAAACTATTCCGCAACAGAGAGAGAAACTCTCGCAGTGTTAGCATCAGTACAGAAATTTCGTGTGTTCTTTGGAAGTTCTCCAGTAACTGTATATACCGACCACGCGGCGGTCACTAGACTCTATTCTGGAAAAAATTTATCACCCAGATTAATAAGGTGGGCTCTCAAATTACAGGAATATAACCTAATAATTAAACATACGCCGGGAAAGGAAAATGTTGTGGCAGATGCTTTAAGCAGAATTAACTTAGATGAAAATGGAAGTGTAATTAAGATAGCCATGTTAACATCCAAAGTATTAGATTCTCGTGAAACAGTAATAGCCGAACTCAAAAAAGATCCGGAGTTCAAAAATATATACAATTATTTGGCCGACCCTGAGAATTTCAATCATCCGGATATTGTGCCGATAAGAAATAGGGCCGAAAATTACGAATTAATTGACGGACTGTTATTCTATACGAAAGCTACTAATGAGAATCATGAATATAGACCGGTTATCCCAGCTAGCATGAGGTTGAATGTATTAGAAGAGTTGCATGATTGTGCCATTTCGGCTCATTTAGGTATAAGAAAAACTGTTCAGAGAGTTCGCGAGGCAGTTTTCTTTCCAGAACTGCAAAAGTTTACTAGGGCGTATGTCCAGTCGTGCCCAACATGTCAATTAAATAATTATGTTAATTTCCGCCCGGCCGGGTTCCTAAATAGTATTAAATCAGAATTCCCAAATCAAATAATAGGCATCGATTTACTTGGACCTTACCCTCGAAGTAAAGTTAATAAAAGCCGATATCTTTTAGTTATAGTGGATCATTTTAGCAAATGGTTAGAGTTAATTCCGTTAAAACGCGCGTCTGCAAAAATTGTAGTAGATTCAATTCTAAATAAGTATATTTTAAAATACGGGGCGCCCCTAAAAGTTATTTCAGACAATGGTCCTCAGTTTGTTAGTAAAATGTTTGAGGAAATGTGTGCAAAACTGGGCATACGTCATCTAAAGATGGTCCCGTATCGTCCGCAGTCAAACATAGCGGAACGGGTGAATAGAAATGTAGTGAAAATAATTCGTAGTTATGTGAAAAACTATCACTCTACCTGGGATAGCCATATAAATGAATTTGCATTTGCACTTAGGACCGCCAAACACGATACTACACAAAAAACACCCGCTGAACTCTTCTTAGGAAGAAAGATCTTGACCCCCCTAGATAAACTGTTCTTTGTACAGGAAAGGGCAGAAGAATTTAAAATGAGTGATATACAAAAGTTAATACGGGAAGCGACGGAAAATATAGAAATGGCCCAAAGAAAACAGAAATTGTACTATGACCTAAAAAGAAGAGAGGTCAAGTACAATGTGGGAGATGAAGTGTTGAAGATTAAACACAACTTGTCAAATGCCCCAGAGGAAAAGGTGGGGAAATTTTTTCCGCGTTTTGAAGGCCCGTTCACAATTGAACAAATTACGGGGGCAGTGGTTATATTAAAAAGAAATGATGGTCAAACGCTCAAAGCGAATGTGGACCAAATAAAACCGTTCTATAATCGCAGCAAAATGGCTGTATTTAAAGATTCGTTTCAGGATCCGAGGCAATCGACTAGCCAGGAAGATATACGTCAGCAAAAACAGCAGGAACCAGCTACAACGGCATCGAAATGTCAGAAGAAGAAAGCTCCCCCCCAACAAAGAAATAAGAACCAAAAAGGTGGTTTCAAAAGAAAGTCTCACGATGCAGGTGAACAAATCTACGAACGGAATTACGAGCGCACCAAGAGAAGAAAGCAGAATGGGCAAGGGAAGCCCAATGTATCCAAAAGAACTGTGGAATCATCGGACAGGTGCCTGAGAAGCAAGAAACGCCGATTGCAGCCTGAGAATCAACTTCCCGAATACAGCAGGAACCAGGACAAGCAACGAGCAAGGGCCCAGGAGAGAAGGGCCCAGTCCACCAAACGTCCAGCGGAGCAACCTCCTCTACAAAGGAAATTGCCGAGGATACAACGACGGAATTTCAAAAGAAAAAGAGACGAGCAGGCTCCGAAAGAACAACGAAAAACGAGGAAACTGAACCAGGCCACAACTTACTCAAGTTTTAAAGATTGGGCCAAGAAAAGGATGGACGATCATAATAAGATAAGTACAATTTCGTATTCAAAAGTTTAGTTAATTTTTGAGTATACTGCAAGTTGCAGGGCTGATTTTACCTCAAGCGAGGTTGACTTTTACGCCAAGTGAGCGATAAGTCCTCATATGGAAAGTAAAATGTTTTGTTAAAAGAAATTGTAATTTTCAAAGATTTAAAATCACTTAATGTTTTGTAAATAGATTAATTCTGTAAAAGCAATGAATTGCTGAAAAGAATATGTTAACTAAATGATTTTGTATGACGCTTTGTCTAAAGACTTGTAAAATGTCTAGAATGAAAATTCGGAAAATTGAAAAACACGATTTAGTCTGTAGACTATTAATTCAATGTAATTTGATATTTCAAGAAAGTACCTTGAGAAAGGAATAGGAAGCACTTGCTGTAAGCTTAGAAATTTAACCTATATTTCTGTAAGCTTAGAAATTTAACCTCTATTTGCATTTCAGGATTGCTATGAAATTGTTAATGTGTTATGAAATGTAACAAATAATATTATGCTAGCAATGCACGTTAAGTGCAATATTAATGTGAATGTTGTGTGCAAACTGCGAATTTGTATGCATGAAAAGTTAAAGATTGACTATTTTAGAATGCAAGTGTTAATTAGGCTCTCCACCAAATACACTTAAAGTGTTAGACATAAAGCTAGTGAGAACCTTAGGATTAGCTGGTTATAGGGCGTTTTTTTCAGGTCTCGTATGTCAAGTTCTAACTAATGTTAGTCGATTGTAGGTGGAAGAGTTGAACACCCCCGAACACATAAAAACCCGCAATGGCGGTTTGCTTTACATCCAACACCGGTGAGAGAGCATACGGGGGAAGAATTTAATTGTGCTTGAATGATAATGTGTGTGTGCAAAATTACACAGAAAAAAAAAAATAAGGATTTGTACCACTTAGAATTATTCTGTTATTATGTCATACTAAAGTTGTTTTCCTTCCAGATTTTGCTGGAAGGAGTAAGACTGTTTGAAGAATAAGACTTGAAAAAAAAAATGTTGAAGATTGTTGTTCCAGAAAATTTCGTCTGTATTTTACACAAACATATATTGCCTTGTAAGAGTTGGCCTAAGTTTAGAACAGTGAAATTTTCGACTATTTAGAATTGCTAGTTTTCAACATGGTCCGTTTGGACCAAAGTAGTTTAACTATCGCAATTCTGGCGGGAAGTTTGTAAGGTTTTAGTTAAACTAACCAAGTTTATTTTAATTTAAATCTTTTCTATCTCCTCTCTGCTTCAACTTCCTGTCAGAAGAAGCGCGCGTTTTTAGCTTATGCTAATTTTTGAAGTTCAGCCAAGCACTATTTAAGCCAGAGGTAGAAACCTCTCGGTGTGTGAGAGCTTTGCCTCAGATCACGGTCACGCTGCTCAACGTTCGCCTGACCAGCTAGCAGTTTAAATTTATAAGCCATAGTGCTTACTACGTGATTGCATTGTAAAATAAATTAAAGTGCGGTAGTATTTAGTATATCTTGCTACGCACCCTTTTAGATAGAGGCCAACTTCCGCGAATTGCTCTGCGAAGCAAAAGTTAATTTAAGTTCTATTTTAATTTATATTAATTTATTTGATTGTTAAGTTCGACCAAAGTGTGGTCTGTTACGTTCTGTATCTCTCCCGAATTGGGAGGTTTGTATTTAATAGTGATTGAATAAAAGAGGATTTCAAATCCCTTCACGTGCAGTTATTCTCCAGCCCAGCAGTTACATCAGAACATAGCGTACCTTCCGCTCCCTGTTCCAGTTCAGGACTTAGAACGTAAGGATAAGAACCCTTTACAGAATTTACAATGTTGCCTAAAATGATGCACAGAACGGTAAGTCCTGATAAAGTGATTTTCAGTAAAGGTGATGCTTTTCATTTCTATGTAAGTAAAAATGATTTTTTTCACTGTATTTATAACCATGTTTTTCCCTGCTTCTGTAATACTATATGGAAGAATTTACCTTTGAAAAAAAAGTGTAATTCTGGTTAGAAAGGTGTCCGCCGAAAACATCATGGACGAAAACGTTGCGAAAAAACAACGCGAGGTAAAAACCTAGTGCTAAATATTTTTGGGAAAGGGGAAAAGAAAGCAAGAAGAAAACATCGCAATTCTGGTTTCAGTTTATGTGGTACGGCAAAGCCTCGAGGGCTATCTGCCTAAGGGGACGGATACTTTCATGGAGGACTTTCTAAGGGAAACTGGCTTGTATACGTATTACACATGGGGAAAGCCACGAAAGGGCCCATGCAGCCAGCCCGGTCGCGGGATTCGAACCTCGGACCGAACTACCAGTGTTCAGAGACTTCACCGCTCACCTGCTGGTGGACTATCGCAATTCTAAAACATCATCGTCGAAATTAAGCAGATTCGAAAACATCACAGTTTTCAGGGTAAAAAATAAAGCACTTAAAAATTATTGCATAACGATAACATTTCAGGCATGAGTTTTTCAAGCTTACAATTTTAAATGTATATTCGCATAATGATTTGTGAGCGCAAGAAGGAATGAGGAATAGTTTTACTTCTATATTTCATGTTTTTTAATTAATCAATAGTTTTGGGCTAAAAAAAGCCAGAAAGACAATTACGCATTCAGAAACTAAAGTAGATAATTAATGTTATGCATTGTAGTTATTAGAATTTTAAACTTATATAGTTAACTATTAAAGGGCATTATTTAATTAATCTCTTTTATAAAGTTGCATAGGTTGTTTTTCAAAAAAATATAGTCTAAAAAACATTAGATAAGAGAATATAAATAAGTGCATGAGATTACCTATATTAAAATTGTTTAATTAATTAGTAGCGTTTCAGGAAAAATATAGTCTAAAACATTAGATAAGAGAATATAAATAAGTGCATGAGGTTACCTATATAAAAAAATTGTTTAATTAATTAATTTTAATTAAATTGTTTAATTAATTAGTTCATTTACAGGCATTGAATAAGAGTTTCTTTCTTGCTTTTTTAGCAAAAATTATTAATTAATTCAAAAATGTGAAATATAGAGTTAAAAATATTCCTAATTCCTTCTTGTGCTCATAAATCATTATGCGAATATTCATTTACAACTTCTAAAACCTGAAAAAATTAAGTCTGCAATTGTATCATCATGCTATGATTTGTAGATGCTTTATTTTTTACCGATATTTTCTACCACAATGTTTTGTACCACGATGTTTAAAAGAACTGCAAAGTTTGCTTTGCTTTCGTTTCTCCCACGATGTTTTACTTCCGTTGTTTTCATTGCGATGTTTTCGTTTGCGATGTCTTTGCCGCAGTGTTTTTCGTTTGTAACCATTGCAAGATAATATTTCAAATTCTTTGAAATAAATAAACGATATATTTTTAGTTTAATGTGTTCTTTTATTTCTTTGTAACTGATGAAAATGCTTTTCGTTTCGATTTATAAAAAATTCTTAGTTATTTAATTATGATGTAACTATTCTGAAACTTAGTGTCCGAAACTTTTCACTACGTATTGCGTTAGTAAATAATCTTTTTTTCTTACGGAATACAGTCATTTATCTTAAAATTAGATAAATTAATAGTATGTTTTAAAGAGCTATTTGAATACATTGTGTAACGAATTATGTACATGTATTTTCATATAAAAACTATACAGTCCGTGCAATGTGAAACCTCCTACTCTTTTGCCTTTAAGGAATGATAATGAAGAAAAAAAAATTGTTAACTTTCCGGGACTTTCATCTAAAATATCGTTAACGTAGGAAAAACCTATTTCAAAAATTAAGCTACACAGCACAGTTGTAAAAAAAAAAGTATAAATAGTGTTTAGAATTAATTAATAAGTTCTGACTTCAGTCAATTCAGAAAGCACTAAAATAAATAATTTATGAGATAAATCTTTTTAACAGTAAGGTCTCATTATATTGCCAAAGGCTGCTATTATTCTTACAAGTTACTTCATCAATTACAAAATAACTCTTTAGCTTGACACCTCACTTTTACAACAGTGGAGTTTATATTATTAAGGATAGACTAGGGTAAAAGAAATTTCACAAAAAGAATATAACTACGAAAGCATTTGCTAGCAATGAATTTTAGTGGGAATGAAAACCTTGGTACAAGTCCCCTCATCTTTTGACTCGTGAAATGAATGCCGCACTGAAAGTTTGATTTGTATTAACTATTAACAGTTATCGTAAACTCAATAGTCATTGATAACTCAATGTAGCATTTAGCATGCATGAATTAAAGCAAATCTGATGTCACTGACATGCAAATGTACTGTCTTTTATTCCAGGACGAAATTGCCATAATAATTGTTAATATGTTTAGTCCACAGTTCTCCCAAAAAGCTTTTACGCATTACCAGCAAAAGACAAAGAAAACAGCTCGTAAAGGTAATGAAATAAAGGATGAACTTCAAAGAAATAATTATCATATTCTGTTAGAAAATTTTCTACGTTTGTTCATGAACATAATCATAATTTAGAAGTTCCCCATTTAAGCAGCGGTTTATTTGGTCAACTCTTAAAACATGGAATGCATTACCTTAAAAATAGTAACATGGATATTGTCAATACAAAGGTTGTATCACGTAGCCAGCTAACCAGGGTCGTCAAAAAGATCACGTGTCTACGGGTGCTAATGACGACGCACAGTAAAATTCCCAAGCAATTCCTGAGGTATTAAAGAAGAATTCTTAAGGAGCGAAGGAGAATTTTATTCTGGAGAAAGCCTACTGTAGTGTTGTCCAACCAAATTTAGTCCTCGAACCGTTTACAATTTGCATAACATGATAGAATCTTTGTTGTAATCTGAGCGTCCTCCTTATCTAAACATAGTCTAGATTATGTCTACGAATTCATCGTGGCCAAGAGGGAAAGGTTGCGCATGTAGTTGGCGAAGGCCTTGAAACTTATAGGTGATAGTAAAAGACTGCCCAGCCCCGTTCCAGTTTGGACAGAAAACACCCAAAGAACGAATCCTGGACAGAAAACACCCAAAGAATGAATCCAAAGGTCTTAGGGTCCTCTTCTCCTACTGTTAAAAATTAATGTAAACTTCTGTATTCTAAGCTTTCTATTAGATGGCAATAATTACATGTTTTCAAACTGTGACGTCATGTTTTCTTTGTGTAGACCAATTGGCATTTTGTGATCATGAATAAATGATGCCTGAAGATGTACTCTTTATTATTATTGATCCAATCTGATTCTAAGAATTGTTATACACTTTTTGACCTACCATTAGCTCTTTTTTAGAAATTTCTTTAACCAGTTTTAAGAAGCATAACATTATGCATTTAGAAACAGCCAGGCCTTCTTCAGGATTCGAATATGGGTCCAGCGCTATGGCAGACGTATCTCTTACTACCATAAAATGAACATTTGGCAGGTGGAATAATTTAACCTTTAAATGGTTTTAGTGTACTGAATTAAAAAAAGAATAAGCGCTCAAAGATTTTTTTTATCGTTCTCAAGATTAAATACATCTTCTTGGTTAAAAACCAATTCTTTCTTCTAAAAAAGGTCAATTTTTTGCACGAAAAGCGTAATAGTACGTTTCGTTTTTCTCATGTCCTATAAATCGATCAGCGTACTGCCCTATACCATGGAAATCAATGATAAGGTTTTATCGTTAAATATATTATTATCATAGCAGATTTTGAAATTACTTGTTTAAAATACGTAATAAACTGATGTCAATAATAGGAAAATTAGAACTTTCGTATAACAGTAAACTTTTTTACAAAGCGTTTAATCGAAATGCCTGAACTGATAAATTGTTTTGATAAATTAAATTAATCCAACTAATATTATAAATGCAAATGTGAGTTTGTTTGTTTGTTACTCTTTCATGCTTTAATTACTTAACCGACCATCATGATATTTTCAAGAAATATTTTTGATATATTAGAAAAGGTTACAGACTATAAAATGTAACTTATCTGTTGAAACTTAAACTATATAATAGGTTTTATAGCTTAAAATGATTCTCGCTGTATAAACATTAAATGTTGAAAGTTTCATAACGGTAAGTTAAGTGATGTAAAAGTTTGTCTGCGCGCGCAGGTGCGTGGCTTAAACCTCGCAAACATTTTTAACCTTTTCTAATATATGAAAAATATTTCTTGAAAATTTCATGATGATCGGTTAAGTAATTAACGCGTGAAAGCGTAACATTTATTAATTAAGTGTTTATTAATTTTTATCTGTTTAATTTAATTTATTATTTAAAATCCTTCAGGATTTCCGGTTTTTGGCTCTTCTTTCACAAACATTTTTCAGTCATTAGGAAATATACGTAGCAGTTTAACTAGATTTCGTGGCGATACACTCCGCGTAAATACTACTACAAAATATCCGTGGTCTATAGGTATTGAAAAAGGGCATACTTACTGAAATTTTATGCGGAGTGTGCTTTTAAAATTCACGCGGAGTTGGAACTTATTTAAGGACATCAACGTGGGCGAAGCCGCGGGTAAAAGCTAGATATCTCTTTTTGTTTATTTATTTATTTCCTTTTTTACAGTTAATTTTGCAGTCCCCCCCCCGTTTTCGAAATGCTTCGCAAGCATAAATCTAACATATCTAGGAATTCATCTCGGGCCCGGGCAGCAAAAATTGCACGATCCCAAGAATCTTCCGTACATGCACAATTAAGAAGACAAGAATAAGCAAGGCGACAATCTGTTTTGAGAACTGATGAAACAACTTCTCAAAGACAAGAAAGATTAAAGGCCCAAACTTCCCGTCAAGCTTCTATGAGAGCAGCTGAAAAGAAGATGCCTCTCCAAACACAACTCTGCTTGACATAACAACTTGAATGCCAAGCTACTTTGACAGCCGCTGAAATGCCCCTTCAAACGCAGATGCGCGTGGAAGAAGAAGCTGAACGACAAGCTGCTTTGAGAACCGCTGAAACGTCTCTTCAAATACAAATTCGTTTAGAAGAAAAAGTTGAACAACAGGCAGTTATTAGAGCGAGAGATACTCCAGAACAATTGCAGGCGAGAAGAATCGTTCATGCACAAATGCAAACCGAACACCGGCGAAATTTCATGCATAACAATTGGTCCGTATTTAATGATTCTAGACTTCAATACGATCCTTTAATTGATTGCCATTATCATCCATTAATTGTTATCGATTCGATGAGTAAAAAATGCCAGTTTTGCGATGCTTTAAAATAGAAAGATGAAACTGCAGGAATGTGCTGTTCCAATTGTAAAGTTTCGCTTTCTTTACTTGGTGAACCAGAAGAGCCGCTGAAAACTCTATATTCATATTATACAGATGAATCAAAGCGTTTTTTAAGTAAAATCAGAAAGTTAAACTCTTGCTTCCAAATGACAGCTTTTTGAGCAGACAAAGAGATAAGAATGCCCAGGTTTTCACCAACTTTTACCTTTATGTTTTGATAAATACCTTCAAAATTGCAATAGAAAACTGGCCTCAAGACGATTATAAAATCGTCATTCATGCTGATCGAACTTCACGTTGCGAACATGAGAGGCGCTATGACGCACCGACAAGTAATGGAGTTGCTGTTTTGGTTACTGGCGACACATGCTCTCCACGCGATATATTGTTACGAGCACATGATAATACACTGACACGCATAGCAAATACTCATAAATTTTACAATGCTTTGCAGTCCCCATTAATTTTTAGTATAGGGCAGTTGGGATACCATTTTCATATTATACAGATTAATCCAACTACAAAACAGCCAGTTCACAATAAAAAAGTTTCCTGCATGGATTTTTTCGCCTATCACATGACGCTTCGAGAAAATGATTTCAACCTCCTTCCGTGGTCGAGACAGCTCTTTCATCAATTCTTAGTAGATATGTATATGAAAGTAGAGAGCAAACGCCTTCGTTACATTTCCTTAAGCAGACAACACTACAAGTTACATTCACCTACAAGATGCAGTTAGCACACATGGTAATATTAGCCCCAACGACTTCGGCAAGATGGTTATTCTTCCCTCCATTTTTGTCAACAGTCCCCGCTCTCTGCATGAATATACACAAGACGCTTTTGCCTACGTACGCACTTACGGTAGGCCTGACCTATTTGTAACTTTTACCTGCAATCCTTCATGGTAAGAAATAAGAGAAGAGCTTATGCTCGGACAAAGAGCCACTGATCGATATGACATAGTTGCCCGCATGTTTCATTTAAATGTTCAAAGATCATTTATGTAATAAGAAATGGAAAAGTATTGGAAACGTCCAGTGCCACTTGTACTCCATTGAATGGCAGAAACGAGATTTGCCACATGTGCACATTCTTATTTGGTTAAAATAAAAGCTGCGATCCAACCAAATAGATAATATTATAAGCGTCGAAATCCTGGATCCAGACCTGGATAAGAATTTGCAGCAGATCGTAATTAAAAACATGATTCATGGTCCCTCTGGAGTTCGCGATCCTGCATCACCTTGCATGAAGAATTTGAAATTTGCGAAAAAGTTCTCCTGGGAGCTACTAAAGGAAACAGTGCATAATGATGAGGGTTACTCTTTATACAGTCGAAGCACACCCGAAGATGGTGGTAGAAGAGTTACGATTCAAACTCGCAGTGGGGTAGTCAAGACTTTTCATAATAGCTGGCATGTGGCATATTCACACGTTCTGTGTAACTTATTTAATGCTCACATTAATGTTGAAGCCTGAAATTCTGTTCGTGTGATTAAATATATATGTAAATACATCAATAAACAGAGCGACCAGACAATCTTCAATCTACGTAACGAATGTGTGTTGCGGTCTCTGCATGAAATACAAACCTATCAAGCAGGGCGATATGTCACTAGTAATGAGGCAGCATGGCGGCTCCTTGGTTTTCCATTACATGAAAGATATCCGACTGTTACACATCTTGCCGTACATTTAAAAAATAGACAGCGTGTTTTTTAAAAAGAATAATTTTCAAGAAAGAATTTTATCTCGTCCTAAAATCATACTGACTGCTTTTTTTTTCAGATTTGCCAGACAAATACACATTTTTGCGAAAAGATTATTATATTCCTAAGTTCCACGTTATTATACATGGAACAACTCAAAAACGAATGGCAACGTGACGTTCAAGGTACGCCTGTTCAAAATTGGCCAGGGGTTAAATCATCGGACACACTTGATCGTGTCTATACCGTCCATGTAATGAATCTTGAATATTTTTGTCTGCGCATTTTATTGCTATCATCTTGCAGTCTTTCTAATCCTCAAACGTTATGGGATAAGTACAAGAAGAACACTTCGTAAGAAAATAAATTTTATTAACTTTTTATCGCCTTGTGCATTCAATCCATTACGAACCCATACCCACACAACAATTTTTGGTATCAGAAGTGGGATTTGAATTCCAGTCACAAGAGCGATAGAAGAGCAGTTACGACCGCTGATAGCAGCTTTTGCTGTACTTAAAGAAGAAGGGAAAGCGGGCCAAGAAGATATGAAACCTGGTCAGAAATTCGTTAAAGAAGAGATGAAAGCCGTGCAAGAAAAGATTGAAGCAGATTAAGAGGAAATAAAAAGAGAAATTACCTGCGTACTAGAAAACAAATTCGAATCTATTCAAAGCAGAATAGACTCGGTCGAAAATAGGGTTGGAGAAACTGAAGAAAAAAGTTCTTCTGTCAAACAGCAAATAGAAGGAAGAGTTTTTGCTGTGGAGCAACGAATCGAAGGAAGAGTTTTTGTCGTTCAACACCAAATTGAATAACAAATTGATGACAGAGATTTGCAGTCACCAAAGAAGTTGATACATTGAAGAAATTCGTAGCGGTGGCAGGGAGCAATTCTGATGGTTTTAAATTTCTACCCTTGCCTGCTCGTCCCTCTCTGAAGTTATCCACATATGATGGGAAGACCTCTTGTCAAGTATCTAAGACACATTTGCAATATTGGCGGAAGCGAACGAATGGAATTCTCAAGCTAAGGCCTGTCATCTCGCCGCTTCACTGAGAGCAGACGCAGCGGATATCCTTAAAACTCTCCCAGAAAACCAAAGACTAGATTTCGAAGCTCTATCCAGCGTATTAGAACTGCACTTTAGGGAGATATGTTTGAAAGACTACAGTAGGCTTCAATTAATATTCCGTCAACAGAAGCCCACCGAAACACTCCCAGAGCTCGTCACGGATGTTGAAAGGCCGTCTCCCCTTGCCTTTACGGAGTGCCGAAGAGAAATAAGGAAAATACTGTCCCTGCAATACTTTATCGACGGCTTCCGGGATCCTGATATACAGAAAGCTCTGCGAATGGCGGATGTCAAGGACTTGAAAAGCGCTCTAATGTATACCATGAAAATCGAGGCAACTCAGCGAGCAACTTGTAGAGATCGCCGTCTAGTCAGAGCTGTGCAAGTCCACGAGCCAGTGGATCAACTGATGGTTCGTTTAGATGATTTTTCCTGACAATGCTTTGGTACGGGGTAGGAGTGAGAACGAACTGGCTCTGAAGTGTTGGAAATGTGGTATCGAAGGGCACGTACGAAAGAACTGCAGAATACACCTGGGCACGAAAAATAAGATAGAGGATTTCACCAGACAACTCTATGCCTTGAGACAGAATATTACTTGAAAGAAACCAATTCTAAACCGCTGGAACTGCGGTGTTGAAGGCTTCATACGAAGGAACTGCAGAACACCGCAGAGCACAGAAAATAGTACAGACGATTTAAATAGACAATTAAAGGCCTAGTGATCTCTTGTTTGGTCTCCCTCCGCATGCGCCTTCACCTCCTGAGGAATACACCCAAGATCTCCAGGCCCGGTTTGAAGTGATGCCCCGTTCTGCACCAGAGCGAGTTTACTTGGCGACGGAGAAGATGAAGACCCGATACGAGACGAGAGCTACTAGACATCAATTCAACGAAGAAGACAAGTTGTGATTGCGGAATCCAACTCGAAGGCAAGAACTTTGTCCGAAACTACAGTCACCTTGAGATGGCCCCTACACAGTCCTAAACAGGCTGAACAACGTCGGGGTTCGGATCCGTAAATAATCGAACTCTAAAGTCATTCATTACGACAGGTTAGCTTCTTACTGTGGTCATAGTAGTGTATATAATTGTAAATAGTATAAGACCATGGTCCTTTTTGCTTCTAAATTTAGTATTTGATTTGAGTTGTATATTTGATTTATATTGAGTATTCGATAGTATTTGATTTGTATTTAGCGTTTGATAGTCAGCGCGTGACGAATACTAAGAGAAAGCTACGCCAGAAAAATAAAAGTACAAGAGCGCATGCATTTAACATTTAATAGATAGATATCTCGTAATTGCTTTTACTATCCAGAAAAATCTAGAAAATAGATTTTGCAAAAATATTCTTGTGAATGATTAAAAAGCTTATAAAAGCCGGATTAAAACATTTCAGCTCAGGTGTTGTTGTTGTTAACTAAGCTGTAGTTGATTACTTGGTGCTGTAATTGATTGTAGTGAATTCGCTGTGGCATCGAATTAGCTTCTCTGTTTTGAGTTCTGTTTAACGTTTTTAGTAGTTCAAAAATATAACTACTGTGAAATATTGTGATATTGTACGAATATATCTGAGGAAATATTTCAGAATTTTGTTTTATTTCTTGCTTAAATAATAAATTTCATTAAATTTTTATTGCCTTGTGCGTTCAATCCATTACGAGCCCGTACGCACGCAACAATATTTATTAGTAAAAATACATAGAAGTAAACGGAATACAAGCTGCTTTTTTTTTCTCAGTTTCGCAATTCACTTTAAAACAAGGAAGCAGTTTCACTTTTCTTCACGCGTGCTTAAAAACTTCTTGGTTCTACTTTAAAGTCGGAACCTCCACGAATCCACTATTCTAGTACCACAAGTTCAAGCCTTCCGAGGGCGTTTCCCAAACTCTTGCGCGCATGTGTTGTTATATTATTTTAGCGCCGATTACCTCCGTCGACGTTAACGTCGGTCAGACGCACAAGCGCCTATTGGTCAGACGCAAGGTCCGTAGTTTCTGTGTGAGTTTTCGTGGAAGTTGAATGTTTAACTAAATTATTGAACAGTGTTGAATAACATTTAACCAATCATGGTAAGTAGACGCATAATATTAAAGAAAAGTTTTTTTCTTCTATGAAAGAATGTTTCCGCATTTCTTTTCACGCTTCCGATTTTAAATCTTGTTTGTCGCAACCAGTTTATTGTAGTAGGTACCATGGTAACGAGATATGGTAAATGTAAACAATATTTAAATCTGGTTAACAGAATGCTTAAGAGTCCTGTGTAAAAGATATAACATATAAAATTTATAACATTGTATCATTTGATCAATCTAAGTTTTTAACTGATGAAGCCAAAATTATACATTAATGCAACTGTTAATAGAAATATTATGTAACTAAGTGAAATAACCAAAACATAAAAATTAATGCGAAAAATATTCAATTATGTATATTAGGTTTTCTTATATAAAAGCAAAACCTTGTGTAGTTTTTACAAAGATCTCTTGAAATTGGAAAAATTATGTTGAAATTATACATTTAAATGTGAAATGATACTGCTTATTCTTAGTTTTATGTTATGCCTAAATTATTTACGAATGCCAAATTTCGGAAATTTTTTTCCCCGTTATTTATAATTTTTTTTTCTTTCTGCTTGTAAATTTATTCATATTATTATGTATTTGTTAAAATTTTAATTTTTTTAGATCCATCTGATGGCAAACAATTTGAACATAAAAATGTACCTTTTCATAATTTTAATTGTATTTAAATTAAGCTTGTTTCTATCAGCATTCCGCACCCGTAAGACATGAATTTATTTTAAGTAAAGTTATTTTATATTAATAGGAAAAAGATAAAGCACTTTTAAAAACATCAGTTCAAGAAATGTTTTCTTTTCTTTTCCTTTTGGCCTCCTTTTGTGTATCCACATTATTTTTATTTTATAAAATTACTTATTATTATTTTATAAAATAGGATTTAAATATGAAAATTGAACCTATT
>KK112648.1:302156-314118 GCA_000611955.2 Stegodyphus mimosarum
AATCTGTTTTTTTTTGCTGGGTTTATTTTTAAGCTTACATGATTTTATAACTGATTAAAATTTAAAAAATAAAAAGGATATTAATATAATTAATATGAAATATTAAAGAGCAAATTATTATTTAAAATATTACAGATACCCAAACGTGTTATTATTGCATCAAAATTGTAAAATTTAATTTAATGAAAAATAATTAGTCTGATATGCTATTTGTACATAAGGAAAATTTCAGATTTCTGTAAAAAATTTTCATTATTTTGGTTTCGATATATCCATAGTTAATCAGTTTTCCTGTATTAAAATTATCAACTGAATTAATGTATAAAAAGTAATTGCTTTATAAAATATGTTAAATATTTATGTAGACTTTTTAATTTTGTTAATTTGTGTATATTTGGAAATATTAATAAGATTTATAAGCACAAGGTTATTACAAATAATTCATTAGTTCTGAAGATCTGTAATTGCTAAGTTGTAGATTGCACATTATACTGAAATGAATGAAACAAAGTATATGAAATTTTTAAACTTGCATTCAGACATTCTTGTGAGACACTGAATGAAATATGAGTATTTTTCCAAAATGATCAGCAGAAAGCAGTTTATGGTTTAGAATGTGCAAAATGTTATGTGCTTTTACCATGCAGAATGCATTTTGTAATGCAATGCAAGTTAATAGCTACATATCCATCTGCCATAACTTTCTATGATGGTATTGAGAGTTCTTGAAAACCGATTGCCAGTGTAAAGGCGGAAGCTCAGATGGCTAAGTATTTCTAATGAAATAGTGAATATAGCTAGAATTTCATGTATTCTTTCAAAAATAATGAATCATGGTTGGAATTTTAAATGGTTAATTGACATATGCTAACTTAACATGTGGCAGCCAACTATTTGAAAGATTTTGTGATGGCAGTTGCAATATTTGTAGCATGATATATCAAGCCATATGAATTTTGTAATCACTTGAAAGAAGCATTCCAAGACATCGATTTTGTTACCAATCTAATATTCAGTGATGAAGTTATGTTTCATTTGTGAAGAATTGTAAGTCATTCCAGTGTGTTGATTTTTAATATGGAAATTTGTCATTCCGTAATTGAACAGAAATGGAATTTATCAAAACTAAATATCTTCTATTATCTTTCTCAAAGAAAGGTGTATTTTTTTTTTCTTAGAGACACTATGATAGATATGTCATATCATCATATACTGCATATGTGATTATTTCCTGGAATGACAGATATATGTACAAGTGGGGCAGGATACCAGAGTTTCACAATTGGTCATATAGGCGTAGTTCCATATCATTAACTGTTAAGTTGTAACCAATTTTTTTTTCATCTCATTAGTACAGTGAAGTAGATTATTAACCGAATAATGAACTCCCATGTTACTGGATTGGATGACATAGGAAATATGATTTGGCATTATTCTGATGGCCACCAAAATCTCCTGATCCTAAAACCAGTGTCCACCCCCCTTTGGGAGTGGACTAGAGACAATTTTTATATATCTGCACCAGGGGTGAGCAGACTTTTGTAAGGTATGGGTTACTTCTAATTTTTTCAAGGTATTGCGGTCCACCCAGTGGCATAGGTGTGATGAGCTAAAAATGGTCTACAATATTTATTATAACTTAATAATAAATATGGAATATGTACTTAACCTAGCTAACCCTACCTAAAAATCTTACTCTTTTAAAACTGTACTTAAAGCAAAACACAAGCTACGAACATAATAATAATAGCCACAAATATAATAATTTCAAATGATGCATTTCTTATCAAGCAATTCAAAATACATTAAAAAATAAATCATTTTCATCTAAAGTTAGTTCTCATAGTTATAGTTAGTAGAAGACTTACTCTGCATATTGTCCACCAATCTTGAATATTTCAGTATATGAATATTACTAACTGGTAATTTTGCACTGGATTCTAAGCAGTTGTCTGTGAGATGGGAACGATATGTTGTCTTAATTAATTCATCTTTGGAAATGCAGATTCACACAGGTAGGTAGAGCCAAAGAACAATGTTAAATGAAATGCAACTTTTTTTTTTAAATTAGTATACTTCATCCATTAGATTCCAGAAGTTACTCTCAGGTTCTGAACTACGTCCTTTTAAAATTTTATCATTTTGAAGGAGAAAAACTTCGTTTTCCTGAAGCAATAAAAGAGAATGTATAATTTATATTTTCAGTTATCATGCACTTCCAGTGAAGGTACATGTGTCGTCTGCACATTCATCGAATCATTTGCTTAAATAAACACAGTCGCAACAATTGTGAAAAGTCGATTCTGCAGGCTTGCTAGCATCAATGCTCCATAAATATTTTTAGTATGCGTGTCTTAGATTTTAGTAAAGGCGATCAACCCAAAATGTCTTGGCGCTCCTCCGGTTGATCGCGATTGACTTAATGCCCACCCCTGATCTACACTATCAGCAAGATTAGAAAAGCTTCAGGATTTCATTACAGCTGCTTTGGTGACAACCTCCACATCACATTTGAAAAATTGATTCATTCTCAAAAAAAGCTGTCTCACTTAAGGAGATTCTAACTGAAATTAAAAAAGAAATAAATGTGAAATGAGTCTAATATTTACTAAAATTACTTTGGTTAGTTTAATATTTTATTAACTATTGTTTATTGCTGAAAAAATTAGATAATACCAAATACAATAATACTAGTTTAATACTATTACTTATTTATTGTTACTTAATTTTTTTTCAATAATGTTATAATTATTATTATACATTAAATTTAATTAATGTATTGTTTATGAGTATTTATAATACTGTTAGGTTTAAGTACTGTATGGAGTAATACAGTGGTAGTTCTTAGCCTAGCAGCTGCTGAATACTGTTACTTTGACCTGTGTTAAGCCAGATGGATGGGTTTGCTACATGATTAGTATCTGTGCAACATGAATATGAAGCAGTTTCCCTTATGAAGTCCTCCATGAAGGCATGCCTTAATTTAAAAAGATAGCTCTCATATGCTTCATCATATTCAAATGACCATAATCTTAGCACAGTGATATTAATGCTCTGCAATACATAAGTGTTACTGTAAGTACAGCTAGTAATTAAATTTTATTTAACAGTTATTTGCCATAATAATGGGATGTTTCTTAATAATAACCTCATAATGTTTTAATAACATTAAATTTTTAAATTTGCGTAAAATATGATTACTTGATTTTTTTTTTTTTTAAATTGCAGACTGAAGATCTTACTTTAAATGACCATCATAGTGAAATGATTGGAAATTATTTGCGATTTGCAAAATTTAGAAGAGGGAAGCATTTACGAACTGTGGAGCAAACTTTTGAAGACATTAAACTGTCAAGGTAATTGAAAATGCACATTGTATATAGACATAAGGATCTTATATATTAAAATATCTGAATCGTAACTAATGTTTCTTAAAAAAAAAAAAATTATTTAGGCAGTATTTTTGTTGAGAATTAGATTTCATTATTTTTACATTAATTAAATGCACTAAAAGTTTTGGACAAGATCATTAAAAGAATAAAGTCTAGTAACTTTCTTCTTTAGCAGTAAGAAGTACAAAATAAGAAAATATTCTATCTGGTCAAAGTAATAATAAAGGTAAGGGCAGTGTACTTTAAGTTTGTCATTCATTTTAGAGATATACATGCATTTTGAGAAAATCTGAGACAGGTGTTTCTTGTTCAAAAAGAATATTAGTTCCTTTTTAGTAGTAAACAGTTCAGGTTTTAGAATTATTAGAAAATGTAGCTGCTATTAGTTTATATGTGAATTACAGATAAAATAAATAAATGATTTGTATATAATATGATAAAGTATATTTCTAGTCAAATTAATATTGCTTTTTATATAATTATATATTTATGTTAGATTTATTTCAGTTGAGAAATTCTGTTTTCAATAATTTCTCAAAACATGTTGAAATAATTTTTTAGAAAGATACTGTAACTTTCTGTTTTAGTTAAAAGTCTAAAAATTGATAGTAGGAATGTATTTAAGTCAATTTCTTCATTTTTTTCCTTACTGCTGAACATTCCAGCTGTCAGAAAATCAGGAATGTCAAAAATTTTTATCCTACCTATGATTCTTAAGATTGTTATCACTATTCATAATACCTAATTTGTGAAATTAATGTAATTATATAAATCATTCGTTAAGTAAACTTATGTACATTTTGATAGTCTAAAATTGAAAAGATCATAGTATCTTGATGCATCTTTTAATTGATTCTCAATTCTATAATTGAATCCTCTCTTTTTTACGGATAAACTCTTACTTAATGACAGGTTTTTGAAAAATTATTTAGAAGATGTATCTCTTATAGCCATATAAAATAGTGCTTAAATTTGATTGTTAATGCTTATAGGTATTGTAAAAAGTAATTAAAATTAGTGCTGTAAAATAACTTAATATATTTTAAATACTGCATAAAATTTATGAAATTTGCCTTGAATTGTTTTTCCATTATGATCATAAAATTATATTGTTGACAGTAAAATATTATACTTTAGGTTAATGGAAGAAACATATACAGCTGAAGAAGTAAAAGAAATGTTAGATGAATTATGTTCATTACTGAAAGGTGATCTAGAGATAGAACTGATGAATACAGCTCATACAGCAGCACTTCTTTTGTGTCAGATGTGTGTTCAGTCACAGCAGTGGCATCTGAAACTTAATGCTGACATCTCAGAATTGGAAAATAGGTAGTATTAATTTTGATGCCTTTTTAATATTAATGTGATTTTTATAATATTTATAAAATGAAAGAAATATAAAAAAGTGAGGGTGAATAATAATATACAAGGTTGTTCAATAAGTTCGCGGAACGGAAATGAAGAAACCAATTTTTATTTGTGAAAATGACTTTATTTTTCAACGTAGTTTCCCTCAACTTCAATACATTTATTCCAACAGTCTTCTAATTTATGGATCCCTTGACTGTAGTGATTTTTCGGCAGCTCGGCAAAATATCCCTCTACAGCAGCTATTAATACTTCGTTTGAAGAAAATCGTTTTCACGGAGATATTGTTTGAGGTGTGGTAAGAGCCAGAAGTCGGAGGGAGCTAAATCTGGAGAATAGGCTGGATGTTGCAACAATTTGTACTTCAGTTCAGTTATTTTAGCAATGGTTTTTTGAGCTGTGTGCGCAGGTGCGTTATCTTGGCGAAAAATGATTTTCTTCTTCTGTAATCCGGGTCTTCTTTCACGAATTTTTTCGTCTAATTGATTCAGAAGGTTACAGTAATAATCCGAATTAATTGTTTTGCCAGTTTGAAGGTAATCTATAAACAAAATTCCTTTCGCATCCCAAAAAACTGATGCTAACAACTTCTTGGCTGATTTTTGCACATGAACTCGTTTTGGCGCCGAAGAGCCGGGTTCACACCACTCCTTAGCCCCCTGTTTTGATTCAGGATCATGATGGTAGACCCAAGTCTCATCCATTGTGATAAATCGACGGATAAAGTCGCTTTTATTCTTTTTAAAATGCTCCAAAGTTGCATCCGAATGTGTTTTTGCTCCATCATTAGAGAATGCGGCACCCATTTTGCATAGAGTTTTTTGAAACCCAAATTAACACTCAAAATATTGCTCACTGTGCCCAATGAAATGCCTAAAACCTCTGTTAAATCTCTTTCGGTCAATCGATGGTCTTCCAATACCATATCTTGTATTTTTGCGATGATTTCGGTGTTGATGCAGTTTTTGGACATCCCTCTGAAGGATCGTCTTCAAAGCTGGTACGACCACTTTTGAATAAACTAGCCCACTTGCAAACCATTGTTTTTGAAGAAGCAGATTCACCCAACACATTCACCATTTCGGTATGAATTTCCATTGCCTTTAAACCTTTCTTTACAAAGAATTTGATAACTGCACGTTGCTCAATTTTATCCATGCCTGAAAAAAGGCACAACACGTTAGATATAAAGGGCTGGTAAACAATGAATAAATTAACAGATCGAAATGAAACTTTTGATGTGTTCCTAAGAAAGAACAAATATGAAAATGGCGTCAAAGTTTTAGGTCTAATATTGACGAATAGATGGCGCTCCGCGAACTTATTGAACAACCTGGTAGTTTATATGCTGTGCCATGATAAATCCATTAAGAAAAATTTCAGATCTCTTTGATTATTGAATATAAATATACATGAATGTCAACAGGCAAAAGTAAAAAAAAAAAAAAATTATATTTTGTTTCAGTTGTCACTTTAATAGTTATGATATCGACCATTCTGTTAGCAGCCAGACAGTCAGCTCGAATGTAAAATGTTCTCTACTTCTATATCTCTAATCCTAATATATTTCCTAAATATGTTCCTTTGTATTGTTTTTATAGTTAGTATTTAATACTTATTCAAGAATGTATAAAGAATGCTTATATAATTATCTTAGAATTGTATAAACACATTTTATCAGCACCCTTTACCCCACTCTTTTTGACAAAAATTCTGTGTTGTAAATTTCTTTAACTCTTTATTAATTTTTAAGTGGAAAATATGAAGCAACTTGCTACTATTGCTTTTATCAACTTAAATAAAGTTTTTATTTAATCAATATTAAAATAGTGTGGAATTCGAACTAATATTCTTCATCCATTTTCATAATATAGCTAGGAATGTAATTTAATTGCAGCATAATATTCATGAAGCTAAAAACAACCTGTTTGGTATTAAATGCTTTCTTCTTTACCTTTTCTTCCATTCATTACTTGTTATCAAGTATTAGAAGCAGAAGTACTAGCTTTAAAATATCTTCATGAGCATTTAAAATATCTTCATGAAGTACTAGCTTTAAAATATCTTCATCATCAAATATGGAATGACTCATATTATTATCTGAAATAGTAGAACTTCCCATGACTCCTTTTCTATCATCAATGTGTGTGTGTCTGTATGTACGTATGTATGTATGTATTATTTTTTTTAGGTTTTAATTTCACATTTCTTTAATTCTTATTTTATATATTTATGGAAATTTTAGAAATCAGTTGGTATTTTACTTTTTTTAGTGGTGTGTAAAATAGGTTCTAATTTTTTTACTTTTTGTATATAACCAAAGAGCCATTCGGTGGACAAGATAAGTCAAATGCACATGCTTAAAGCATACAAAAAATTCTTTAAAAAAAAAGGGGGGGTTGTTGGTAGCTTTGAGGTCCGAATCGCAGACACACACACACATATATATATATATATATACAAATTATTTGATACACAAACACACACATACCCCAAAGAGCCATTCCATTATGACCACCCTGTTAATAATATGTAGACCATTTGTAGCCCTCAAAACTGTATGACATTAACTCCACAAGATATTGATACATAGTCTGAGGTATTTGGTACTAAGTGCTTGCCAATTGGTCCTGTAATTCCTGAACATTGCAAGGGGGTAGCGTGACAGCATGAATTAAATGATCTATTGGTCAGGTAGATTTGGAGGCCAAGACATGACTTTAAAGTCACTGGAATGTTCCTCAAACCATCCTCTGATGATTCGACCCTTATGACATGGTTCATTATCCTGTTCGTGTGAACCTGGTCTGCAATGATGTTCATGTAGTGCATAGGTGTCAGGGATTGTTCTATGAAGATTATGGGTCCTAATGCGCTCCATGAAAACATTGCCCACACCATAATACACCCGCCACTAGCTTGTCTCCGTCCAACTGTACATCAGGGAGCCAAAGTTTCATTTGGAAATCGGTGTATTAGCACATGTCTGTCGATGTGATAGACCAGAAAACGGGATTCATTGGTGCATGCAACTTTCTTCCATTTTTCTAATGCCCAATTCTGATGTTTCTTGGCCTACTGCAGATGCAGCTGGCAATGATGTGCCGTCAGTGCAGGGACAGGCTTTGGCCTTCGGCTGCGTAAGCCCATACACAGCAATGTACGCTGCACTGTGTGTTGAGAAACATTGCCTGGGCTGCCACTGTTGTAGTTGGTGGTGATTTCAGCTGTTGTAGCTCTTCGGTCAAGGTGAACAATGTTTAGCAATCTCCGCTCTCCTCTGGATTTAATGCGCCATCAATGACACACTGCTGGCTGGCGACTTGTCGTTTCACCATCCATACACCACTTTCAGTATGTGCTCACAACAACTGTACATGAACAGCCCACTAAATGTGCCATTTCTGATACTGGTGTTCCCGAGCCGTAACGATTTGACCTTTATCGAAGTCTGATAAATAATCTGCTTTTCCCATTATGTCACTAATCGTGCCATGTTTGGAAAGAACTTCAACTTACAAACATATCACCAGAACTATTACACAAATGTGTAATTATGCTGGCTTGTTGATGATTCAGCCCTAATGTGCTTGACAATAAGAATTTCTTGGCATGGTAATTTCACTAAGGAGAAAATGGAGGTAAGGAGAAGAAAAGGGGAACACCGTGAAGCCTGCAATCAGAGAAATGGTCTAAGAGATGAATAAATTAGGATCTGATTGCTGAGGTGGACGAGACAATGTAAAGTATTGCAGCACAGGTGAAGTTACATTTTATGATACTATTTAATGAAAACAATAATGCACTTAGTAAATGAAAGATTACACGAAATATGATTGTTTGGCAAGACAATGCATAGCCACTTTATCTACTCTAGCCATGCATGCACATTAGTTTTGTGCCTGGACGAGCTCATTTTTATAGATGGAGGGTGGTCATAATGTAATGGCTCTTCGGTGTATATATGGTTTTAAAATTTCATGAAAGCAAAATTCTTCATCAGTATGTTAAATTTATGGAAAAATTTAACATTTTTAAATATCGGTATTTCAGTTTCTCTGATTTAAATTACATTACATAAATTAAATGAACACAGTTTTCGTATTGAGAAAGAAAGAGGTTTCAATATATAAATTTGTAGATTAAATTCTTTAATATATATTTTTGTGTTAATTTCTCGGTGCTGTTATGTTTAATGTTGTGTAACATCTTATATTTGTACTTCTAGAGACATGTTGGAAAAAGTGAATAAGTTTGAAGAAAAATTTGTGAACAGCAATTCTCTTGATAAATCTTTAACTGGCTCTCCACTCCGTTTGAATAAACTACAACCTCTAGCTGAAAATATTGGAGCTAATCAATTACTTCAATTGGTGATTAACATTAATTTAAAATTATGATTATTTTAACTGTCATAAAAATAACTGTGAAGCATATAATGTGTGTAGAAAGGGAAGAAATTTTAAACTATCTAAAACATTAAGCTGTGAAGAATATTATTTTTAAGTTATAGAGAAGAAGGGTGAAAATACTAAATGTGTAAAATAAAAGCATTGAAAAAGTATAAGGTTATTTGGTAATCAAGTAATATGTAATCTACCACTTTTAATTAGTCAGTTATTTTTTAGGTTGTGGCACTAAAATTAGTTATTGTTTTTATCATTTCTTTTTCTTGCCATTATATAGCACCATTATTTTTTTTTCCTTGCCATTTATTTCAAATTTTAAAATATGTGTTAGTGTTCATGTTTAGCTTATCTAAGAAATAACTAAAAGTGATAGATTGCATAGTACATAATTACCAGCTACTTTTTATTAGCTTTAATTGTATTATTTTATTGCCTCTTTATTGATTTTACTGCATTTCACTCTGGAAATGGAAATCTATGTGGTGCATTTTATTTTTCTAATGTTTGAAGTCACTGATTGCGTTATTCCCTTGATAGATATAATTTTTAAAACTGTTACTTCACATATGAGTAAATGGATGCATAAAATTAGGCAAAGCAACAACCTTCTGTTTATTGTATATTTTAACCAAGACTCTGTCAGTTTCAAGATTTCATCAGTTCAAGTCCCTCATCATCAGAAGAAAAGAAATTCTGCAATCCTAATTCTAATAGTCTCTGGTATACTGGTACACAATCACATTAGGATTTTAACAAGTTTGTTTTGGATATGCCTTAGGTCAATTATGTATGTAAATAAATCAAGGTGCGAATGCACCCACCCGGTAGCAAAGATACTGCGACCGTGGAAAGTGGATTCCAAGGTTTCATGAAAACAATTAAGTTGCATGAGGAGAACGAATGTGCATAATATCATACTAGTTGAAATTCATAATTAAATAATATGAGTTGAACATAGAATGCAATATAGTACATTGAGTAGTAATAATGTAAATAACATAAATCATTGAAATTTTCAAATTCTTAAATAGTTAAAATTTATAGTGAAACTTTTGTAAATGCTGATTAAATTTGTAACTGAGAGATTTTTAGGTCGATTCTTCTGCACATGTGAGTTAAATTGGAGAATTCCTACTGTGAGAGGTAGTTAACACACAAATATTTATAATATAATAATGATAATAAGCATGATAAGAATAATATAAAAATTATTATCAGAGTCCATAGCCTGCTCTACTATGTACAAAGTCCATATTTTTGCAAGTATTCATATACATATAATATAAAACATGTTTTAAAAAAATTTTTACAAATAAATTTTAAGCAGAGTCCATAATTGGTTCTTCCAAGCCACAAATTCCATAATCTTTGTCAGTAAGTAGTTTAAAATAATTAATGAATGAACTGATAGTAAAATTATAATGCATACATACAATTACCAATTAATATTATGGTGAATAGACCTAAGTCCTTTCACTACACTCTCAACAGTAGGATCGTAATTAATTATTTCATGTAATTTGCTTTTATATCAAAAGCAAAAGAGTAAAACAAATGAGAAGGTAGCACCATCTGTTCACAGAAACTACCGAAACACAAAAAATTAAGTTAATAGTATTCTAGAAGCATTAGGAAGAACTATATTGGAATTAAAGTCATTAACTAAACAAGGTAAATCTTTGTGAATGTGAAAAGCTTCAAGGAAATACAATTGACCAATTAAAGAAGCTTTCTGGATAATTTTTGCAGACCCAAAGTCAAAACTGTTATTAAATTTCCAACTGTGATTAGCTTTATCAGTTTAGTTATGCTATCGATGTAGGGTAAGGTTGCATTAGTAGTACTACCTAAGAAAAAGAAAAGGTATAAATTGTAGGATCTATGAAAAAAATAAAAATTATATCTGATAATAATATCTTGTGCTGTCATTGATGATATTTATTACAGTAAAATTTTATACAGTCTACTCTCTTAGATAAACTTAAGCAACCATTATTCTAAGTTGTACCACCTACAGCTTAAGTAGTACTACTTTTGAAACTGGACAATTATAATAACATTTTCTTTTTTTTCAATCAATTTATTTACGCAATTAATTGTAACAATGGTCACAAAGATATTTTTTCATTTTCTTATCAACTTCAGCACATTAAGTCAGTACTCATCCTTTGAATTTTAGGCACTAAATCATATTCTCTTCAGTCTTTCTTACAAATATTACAGGCAGATGAACATGATATGAAACAATATGGTTGACTACAGAGTAACTTGTTTTGCTAGAAGAGGTGCAGTTGGCATAGTATTACACCTAATATTTAAAAGGTACTACTTAAGCGGTGGTATGACCTTGTGCAATCTTATCCCATGTGTGTTTGTTTATAACAACGATGGATATATGCTTTTGGAAACGCATTTATATTAGTTTACTTCTTTCTTGTAAATAACTTATGCTCTCTGTTCATGCATATTGCATGTATGAAAAGATTAAAAACAGATATATATCTTGTCTCTTTAAACTTTATGTCTTAAAATATAGATTTGGTATATGGTCTTGAATTTGTAATGTGTTTAAAATTTTAGGATATAAGTGAATGTAGAGGAAATTCTGTGTACTTCTTATGTTCATAACAATTTTACATTTTATTTCGTACAGGAAATTGACCGATTGAAAGAAGAGAATAAAAAACTTTGTGATAAACTGAGAGAAGTGGAGACTCGGGTATAATTTTTTAAAAGTTATTTTAATATAAAATTTATTGTAATATTAATTTATATTAATTTCATTTGCAT
>KK112648.1:324078-337718 GCA_000611955.2 Stegodyphus mimosarum
ATAAATAATTTTCTTGGAATTTTTATGCTGCAATATTTTTTTAAAGTTCTTTTAAATATATTCATGAATGTTTCATGCAATGCTCTTTTAGACAAAATACTGTGATAATAAAATATGTATATGATGGGATCAGAGACAGGATCCCTCATTAATAGCATATGCTCCGGAGACTGAGATGTAGAAATTTGACAAATGGCAGATATAGGTTGTCACTACTATTAGAAATATTACTGCAATAAAAAAAGTATTGGAAGTTTATTTAAAATATGCGCCTGAAAATATCACTTTAAAAGTTTTTTCAGAAGTTTTATAACTTTTATCAACATTTGACAAAAATTCACAATTCATTTCTTTTTATCATTTGTAAATAAATTTGATTTTAACGAATAAAGAACATAAAAATTAATAAGACATCTTGCTAAATAAATTCATTTATAGTAAATAAAAAATTTTTTGCTCAGTCAAAATGGCAAATGCAACTGAATAAAGAACATGCACTAAGTTTTATTTTTTGAAGTGGAATGCATTCTAAATGTTATTAAAAATGAGTGTTGTAAATGGACATAATATTTCAGGAAGGCATAGAATGAGTCAAAGTTGAACCACACTCTGGAAAATATCCACTTCAACTAATGAACAACATTTCAATACAATTTAGCAATCTGATGTTTAGCAGTTATTGTTTAATAATTAGGGTTATCATTTAAGAAATTCCTATATTATTTGGAAGCTATATATACATACTGAAATATATAAATTTTAAAATATGTTGAATTTTTCTAAACACAGCGTATTTAAGTGGCACATGAAATAATTTCTCATGGCAAGTTCTTAAAATGCATTATTACCAGAAATGAAGCATGACTACAGCCTTTTAATATACAAATAGCTCAATAATCAAGTGAATAGCACTTAAAAGTTTTTTTTCTTTTTTAATACCAATGGCAGGCTCTCAGCCGACTTTGGCTTAGCCACTAAAGCCAGAAATGGTGGTCACTTTATTATGAAGACACCTAATATGTGGTTCACCTTTGCCTCGTCTGAAGGGTCGGACAGTTACAACCATGACTTCTCTGAGATTTGAACCCGGGCTCTTTGGTATCGCAATCGGCTCGTCTAACCACTATACCATCTGGGTGGCACTTAAAAGTTTAAGCAAGAGTGAAAAGACCATATCAGAGCCGTTCAATTAAAATAATATCCACTTTTTCTTCGACTATTGCGCATCACAGATTATATCTAGGAGCCAATCAATTGACAGAGAAAATGATTTGAGTGTTTTGTATGAAACACATTTTAAGTAAGTAACTTGTGGATTTTGCATCACAATAATGCATCTGCACAATGTTCTTGTTGTTCAATAAATACAGCTTGGCATTTTCTGTATTCATCTTAGTAGCATGTGACTTTTTTATTACATCCATTATTAAAACTATTGCTTGGTCAATTTTATGCAATAAAAGATAATTCGCTGCAAGTCCTAAAGAGGTTTCATGATAGCGACTTTTGAGGAATGGGGAAAAAAAGGTTGCCGTAAGTGCATTGCAGTTAGAGAGGATTATGCCGAAAATGATCTAATAAATACTGGCCAATAAGTTTTAAAATCTTAGGTTCAATGAAGTCATTTAATTGATTCTTTTCAATGATAATAGTAAAAAGCAAATTTAAGAAAAATGGCAGTTTTCTATAGTAGATCATTGCATTTCCTAATATACCTAAAGCTACACTGAATATTTTTACTAAGACAACATTTAAAATTCAGACTCTTTCTAATGCAATTTTATAAAGCATTTATTTTATGCAAAACAAAAGTAAATGCATATTTTTATAAAATATACATATATTTTTTAATATTTATGCTACTTTTAACTATTCTGATTTTATAAGGAAATTTAATTACAGTTTTTAAATTATACTGACCACTTTTTAATTTATTTTTGTAAATGTTTTTATTTATGAGTTACAAATAGTTAGTTACATATAAAATGAAAATCATTCAAAAATAATGAAGATAAAAAAGACTTCAAATTCTATTATCTTAATACAGTTAGAAAATAAGTGGGAGATTTGTTAAGTATAAATTGGTTTAAAAATATTTTTTGAAGTATTCCAGTTATCAAAGAATAGAACTATCTTAATGATTAATTTTTTCAAACTGTATATTATTTATAACACAGAATACCCATAAAATATTATACTTCTATTATACAGGAATTAGAGTTGAAATTTAGCCAGACTGGAGCTTTCCAAAACATGAAGCAAATCTTAGCAACTAAAAATGAACAAATCAAAGATTTAAGACAACGGCTTCGCAAGTAAGTCTTTACTTTTATTCTTGTATCCTAGTTTTATGTGCAATAATAGTATGATGCAGATATTATATTTGAAATTAAACTGATGAATATTTTTCAAACTATTTAACAATTAGTTTTGGTGCAAAATGTTTATAATTAAAAACTAGAAAACTGTGTTAATACATGAAGTAGCTAAAATCTTAACATGAACATATTTTTATCTATTCTGCTTATTTGTATAGTTCTTCCTAGTAAAAAAGCACTGTAGCTAAAAAGTTTTTATAACTTGCAATGACTTATTATAATATCTGAATTTGCTGAGCAAGATGCATGTTTGGATTCACATGTTTTAAGACCAAATTAAATATATATTTGAAACAAAGTTAAAAGGTCGGGTACATGAACTAAGCAAATAAATAAAGTAAATGAAATTCCAGAATTTTACTAATTTGGAAGGGGAAGAGTGGGATATTTGCTGGAAAAAAAATAGTGCTTTGCAAGGAACATTAAAAAGAAAAAAAGAAAAGGAAAAAAGCAACATTAAAAATATTACATCATAGTGTAAATTTTAACAGTTACCATTCGTTATGCATGTATTACATGATTAAACATTAATGCAATTACATAAATAGATTACTGAAGAATTACTGGGTCCAGTCAAACAATTGGCCTAGTATTTCATATTTTATGCCTTGCTAAATTAGCATTTCACTGTTAAATGTATTTCTCATCATCATTTTATCTCAATTTTTATTTTTAATGTCCATATACTATCTCAGAAATTCTGATTACAGTAGATAAGTTTAAATCATATGCAATTTAGAGCATATTAAATAAACATAGATCACTTTATACAAATTTATTTGAATACTTATATAAAAATGAATTAGCTTAACATTTAAATTTTATATATGTACTATATATAACAGAATATGTGTACAATAAAATTCTAACTTTAATTTGAAATAGCTCTTTAAGTTTCCTAATCTAATTACTTCTCTTTTCTACCCAAAAAAAGAGTAGCTTGCTCATAACAGATCTTTCTGAATTGCCTAATTTTAAAATTTATCCCTGTCATGGGATTCTTATATAACGATCATGGCACATGTACCTACATAATATGAAAAATATTTAACTCAATAATATTAAATTTGTAAACCAAATTTGACTAGCCAATAACAATAAAAGAACACAACTATAATATTTAACTTAACTCTCACATTATAATTCTACACAGCTTCACTTATCTGTCCTCTTAGCTTGCAGTATCTGATAAAAATGTGAAACATACAGATGTTATTATTGAAGAACAGGCATGCGGACTGTATCATTTTAGCTATGTTTATCAACAATTAAATGGTGTTGAATTTGCCATGACTACAGTTACATCTTTAGGTACAAGCTACATCATCATGTTCATCGAAATTTTCATTAAACACACACACACACACATACATATATATACACAGGAAGCGAGAGAGACGTTGTTCAATATCAAGTTTTTCACAAAGGCACTCCCTTCTCTCAGGCAGATAGCCCTAGAGTGCTTTGCCATAACCCAAATAAATCATTGTTCATTGTTGATTTTTTAAACATGAATTCAACTACTTACCACTAAGAAAAGTAAATTACTATTATTTTATTGTTAATTTGGAACTTATACATATATGAGGGGCATTCAAATGAAAATCCTTCAAGGTGTGTATCCATGAGATGTGTAGTGACAGAAATGAGACATATATATAAATAAGAACAGCAATATTTAATGACTGAAATGCATACAATGTTTTTTTAAAAAAAATCACCCATTGCATTAAGGCAAGTGTCCCATTTCTTGGAAAGGTTACGAATTCAGTCCATGAAGAAGGATGTCGGTTAATCATGGAGCCAGTTCATAACTGCAGCCTTTACGTCCCCATTGGACTGAAAGCGTGCCTCGACACACACCCGTACGACATGCGACCTTGCATTGTCGTTCAGAAGGATGACACCTGGCAACAGCATATCTGGACGTTTGTTTTTGATAACCTTATGCAGCTTATCAAACGTTTCAGTGTATTGATGGAAGCTTGCTTTCCTTAAACTCCAGTAATAGGGGACCCTGAATGTCGAAAAATGCCATGAACATCACCTTTCTGGCTGAGTTTGAATTTTTTGGGCCTAGGCGAGCCGGGATGTTTACATTGCATGCTGATTGACTTCCCTTCTGGTTGGAAGTGGCAACACCAGATTTCATCCCCTGCCACTGTGTCGTCACTGTCAGCCATGTCGTGCACCAAATGCTGTAAATTCGCTATTTCTTATGGTGGTCAGACAGTATGCAGGGTACCCATTGGTAACAAACTTTTCGATACTTCAGAATGTTGCTGACAATACTGTGAACAGTACCGATGGAAACGTTCAACTCATTTGCAGTGTCACGAATGTTTTGACATCGATTTGCCTTCATTGCCATATCAATATCCATAATCAATGTATCTGTCACAACCATGTTCGCTAACCAGGCCGCAGCAAATCCATTGTCTCCTGGTGACCTTCGCTAAACATTCTCGCTCACCTCGTCACCGTGGGATTCAACACATATATGTCTCCATACACAGCAATCATTCTTTGATGAAAATCCACCAGCTTACACCCTTCCAGGGTTAAAACTTAATTACAGCTCACTGATCCGTCTTCGATGCAGTTCATTCCAAACCAGCCATTTTTTAATGAATGCCACGCCCTTAGGACTGAAGTTTGCATGCATGGTATATACAGCTCCACTATCACATTTGTTTCACGAAAATCCATTGCAACATTTTCACATGCGGCACTTCAAATCACTTTCATTTGAACACGCCTTATACATAAAATCAGCCATGGGCCTTTTTTTTTCTTACTTTTGTAATAAATCAGTTTAACTTTAAAAAATCCATGTGAAGTAGTTTTACATACTTTGACATTATTACTACCTAAAAGAGAACTTGTACACTTTTCGGCATTATTTTTTCTTCGAATGAGCACTGAAAATGCACAAATTTTTTTTAACTTGGTGAAGAAGAAATAAAGCATTTCATCAATTTTTCTTGTTGCAAATAATTCACAAACCATATACTTTATATATAATGATACTTATTTAATTATTCATTAACTTTGTAAAAATTTTGTTGTTCTGCAACTTGAACCTCTTGCCATAAGTTCAGATATGCAAAAAGGCCTATCTGTATTGAATTCATTGAAATCACACGATAATCTTTGTTAGAATACATTTTAAAAATAAGCAACTAAACTATACTTTATAATTTAAATTGATTTGTTCAAATTTAGTAAGTATAATTTATGATTATATTAATTATTTCTATAGTTTTTCATAAGTTAATTGTACTCAAGTAAAATCCAAATAAATTTTTTATTCCAAACATGTATTTTTTGGCTTGTGAAAATAGCTTGACTTTTTAATTTTCTAAAATTTAACAGTTAACAGTAAATTGATGAATATAAATTTCAAAGTTGAATGAAATTATGGAATACAGTATTAAAGGTTTTATTGTAACTATAAAAAAAGCCTTATTTTAAAAATATTTTTAATATGACTGTTAAATGCATATGATTACAATTACTTAATTTCAATGTCTATTTCTTTATAGATATGAAGACAACGAAGATGACTGATAATCAAATAAACACTTTTTAAAGTCCACCTATATTTTCTGAAAGAAATTTATTGATGAATACTTTTATTTTTTTCACTGTGAAATAGTGAAAGGGCATCTAGTCATTGTTGTATAATCTATCTATTGCATATTTAATTTTAGTAAATATGAAATATTTTAAGGAATAAAAGTAGACTCACATATGCTTAATTTAATTTTGATAAAATACACATAAAAATTTTTTGTTCAGTACTTTTTAAATTTAGCCTTTAAACAGACATAATAGTTAAAATAAAATTTAAAAAATAATCAGTACTGAACAGTACAAATCTCTCTTTAACCCTTTCCAACATGTTTCCTTTTAAAGTTGGAATTTCAACAAAAAAAAAGGAGGTTAAGCAGTCTAATCAGGCCTAAAGGATTACACAGGTAAAATTTTGTACAGATAGCACTTACCATTTTAATTTTGTGAGTGTACTCAGGGCAGGCTTACAAAATGAATGGAACTTCGAAAAGAGTGCTGAAGCAAACATTCCTGGGAAATGCCTAATAGATTAAAAGTTTTTGCCTATAATTAGAAAACACTAGATTCTGATTACCATAACAAATTTAGCATTACCTAGGTTACACCAAGAGGAGGCCTGTTAGTCTTACACTCCCCCCCAAAAAAGTATCTCTCTGCTTTCCGTATCGGATTCACAATCTGAAGGCAATTTGTTTAGCACTTTTAGGGCTTCAGAAATGGTCAGCTTTCTGTGATACATTTGCAAAATTAATTAAAAATCAGAAAAATAAACTAATGTTTACTACAATCAAGGAAATATAAACCATAAAATAAAATTAAACATTTACAAATCAAAACTATCAAAATGTAGAGCTAACAAAACTTCTTTCAACAAAAATGAGAGAAAAAAGAGAACTGCTCTAGTGAAAAATTGAAGAGCTAATTGATAAAATTACCCCTGACCTTTAGAAAAACACCCCCAACAATTCCTTAATTGGTAACCAAATCCTTCCCCCTCCAAAATAAAGGAAATGACACACACCTATGCACCCACCTTTCTGTTGTGAATGGGCTCACCGAAGAAAATTCTGCAGTGAAACAGCAGTACATTTGTTGGTCTGATGTTTCAATGATCCCGCTCTGGGCATTTAAAAACTAAACTTGGCTGAAATGTATGGACTGGTTTATGTTATGCTGCTATCTAGTATTAATAAAGAAGGTTGAAAGTAACCTATAAAGTCTTTTCCATTAAATTTGTGTGTGTGTGTAGAGAGGGAATTTTGGGGCACTCCTGTACTGGAAAGAGTTAATGCTAGCAGCTTAATATACAAAGTTAATTACAGTAGTGCTCGGATATCTTTGCATAATTTGATCCAATGCATATCACAGATAACAATTAACACTGTAAAACATACATAAATTATGTACATTATGAAACATACATAAATTTAGCAAAGTAAGACATTGCAAATATTAATAAGTAATATTAAACTACACATTACACTATATTACCTTTGGTATTGTACTGTTAATAAAGTAATGCAAAATTTACTCTATTTCATACTCTTTCTCTTGCTTGTATTATAGATGAGTCTGAAAATCTAAACTGATTCATAAAAGAGAAGTCATAAATTAAGACCTACAGTTCTTGCATTATATAATGAACTGTTTCAAGAGATGGTAGAAATAAAAGTCTTTCTCCAACAAAGCAATAAAAAAATTTCTTGGTTGCAAAAATGAAGGTTATGAGTACATACCTGTACTTAACATACAATAAGAAAATTTCACTTTGGAAAAGAATATTAACTTAGTCTGTGATTCAGCAACTTCTACAGTTATGTGATGGTAGCACAATATCTATGATGAGGAGAAGTAAGATAATGGTATAAACATTGTGATGATTGTGTGCTTGTATTAAATTGAGGAAATGAGATTAGAATCATTACCTTTGAAGCTGAAAAAAGACATAAATTTAAGGCCCTTTTTCCACTTTCATTACCTTTTTATGTTCCTTGTGGTATGTAACTTCTGCAGTTTCTGGAGGAACATAAAAACTAGCCTGAAATTTTTCCTTATTTTTCAATATTCTACTAACTGAGTATTTATTCTTACCATAAAATTTGGCAATTAAAATTTTTACATTCTCACTAACAAGCCACTGGACAAGATGTATCATGGTTTCTCTTAAGCTTGGAGGCAGTGGTAACATCACTACGCATATTCTCTGGAGTAAGAAATTTCCGAATAATGAAAGCTACAAAAAATGGCATTAATGCAGATAAAGAGATAGCAGAGGGAAATTAGAAAAATTTTAAGTGCAACAGAGGGAAAGTTAGAAATTTTTAGCTTTGAGAGCTATAGTCTCCTGTGGATATTTTAAAGGGATATTAGCACTGGAATTTATGTGAGCAAATGCAGATGGTTCCATGTGTCAGCTAACTGTTATATGTGAAATTCATATTTTCAGTTGGCTCTGCTGTCAAGAAAAACTGGTTATTCAACATCATGCAGCAGCAATGGCTGTACCAGATGCCTCAGTTAGCTCATATAAACTTTAGTGAACTACGAAAAGCATAATTCTCGAGGAGCGACCTGCAACCAGAAAATATGTGTAGGTTTCAAAGTTAACATTTTCATCGCCTCCCATTCAATTGCATCGATCAGGAAAGTGTATGCATATGCATATTGTTGTGACTACTGTGGAAATTTACTATTTTGCTTGTTTTAGTGTTTAGCTATTTTAGTTTAGTTACATTTGGCCATAGGCTGTTTGTTATTTGGCATGTATTTTGAAACTTATACGAGGGTGTAACCATATATTAAGATAGGCTATACCAAAATAATTACACAATATTTAATCTATTTTCTGCTATGTCTTGAAATGATCATAGCAGAAAATAGATTGAAAATGAGGTAAAAATTGTCTTTTTTCCTAGCAGAATAATTATTATTGTTTATAAACTTATTTTTGAAACTTGATAAATGATTCTACCACGTGAGGAAACTTTCAAGTCACCTAAATATTGTTCTTTGAAATTCGTGTGCAGAGTTCAAAATCATAAATAACAAAAGATTTTGGTGCCCTTGAAGTGATCAGGATTTCCTGACCTGAAAACAGTAAAATCTAAAGAGATTGCTATATTTTGAAGTAATATGTTAACCAAAACACTATGTTTTGAAAATCCTCTAATACAGATCAAGCACACACTTCATACTAATTAGATGAGAATTAATAATAAAAATTAAACATCTAAATTAATACAGTACAAGTCTGAGGTCGGAACTTCGGTGATTCTGGATTTGGGATTTTTCTGGGTATTAGATCATCAATTTAAATCTAGTGAAATGGTATGAAGAATAAAATATACAATAAAAAATATGAAATCATGATTTATGAAATAAAGAGTATTTATGATCTAAAAGGTAACAAAATTTACAAAAAAAAAAAGGCTTAATATTTATTTGTTTACTTTACTAAACATTTCTTTCAATGTAACTTGTTTAAGTTGCTTCTTTTTTTATGCTAATACTTTCTCTTTAATTCTATAAACAGACATAAACTCTTGTTCAGTTGCAAAGTTCCACTGTTCAAGTTCTTTAATAGCTGCATTGAGAATTCCAACTAACTATAAAGAACCATAAAAAAACTACAGATTTTGCCATCCGTTAATTGATTGATGATTGGGGCAATGTCATTGCAATGAAAAACTTCTGTTATATCATCTTCATTTATTACCGCTTCTCCACATTTCTTTACAAAATCCATTAACTGGGAAATTTCACCTTTGGTTTGTGATATCCATAAAACTTCATATTCACGACTATCACTTTCATCATCTTCACCATGAAATATGGTAGCTGACCATATATTATGCCAAGCAATTTTTTAAAGTATCTGGAGACACATCCTCCGACGATCTTGTGACACAGCAGATTTTATGCTTAAATGGTTCAAAAATTCTTGAATGGTTAGTCTTGCCATTGTTCAAGAAATGTAACATAGATTTAAAAAATGCTACTTCATATTTGCATTTCAACACATGCACTATTCCGATATCCATAGGCTGAATGACGGACATACAATTTAGAAGAAAGATATTAATACAAATACATTATCTTTCACTAAAACTTTGCACTGGTGCGTTCCTGCAGCATTTGCACAAGCTAAAATTGTTAGTCTCGCTTTGGAATCTTTGACACCAGTTGGAGCCTTTTCTGTAGAGGTTGCCAAGGTATTTCGCGGTACATATTGCATCAGTTTCATCAGCGTTATAAATTTATTCTGGAGATAATTTTTCGATAGTAATCAGTTCAATGAATTCATCTGAAAATAGTTCAGCAGCTTCAGTATCAGCTGAAGCTTTTTCTCCTAAAATTTTTAACTACCTTATACCATGGCGATTTTTAAATTTGGTTAACCAACCTGTTGAATATGTGCACTGAGTTTTTAAGTTCATTTCATCATGAAATATTTTGGTTTGAGCCATCAGCATTGGACCCGTCAATGGCACGCCCTCGTAGTGACACTGTCTTGACCTATTCAATTGATTTGTGATCGTCACTTTTAGCATAACGATAATTTTTCTGTTATTAATTGCGAGAGGGATGTCGGAATCCACAAGAAATTCAAAAAGAAGTTTTTTCTTTGTCATACACAGTTGACTTTCCAATGGCATACTCGTCGGGTAATTTTGAGACAAATATGCCTTTCCATTTTTTTTTGCAGCAATTTCACTTTTTGTTTAACGGGCATCGAAACATTCTGTCACTTTGTAGATCCTTTCGCAACTCCAGAATTAGCAACTCTTTTCGACGTAATCGAAAGTTCAAGCTTTAATTTTTATAAAATTGTTGTAATAATTACAGTGTGCAAAAAATAATAAGCTGTATCAAATTAGAAGATTAAGGAGCAGTGCAGTCTGCTACATTTGTAGAATCATTAGGATTTTCTTGGAAGCAGGAGAATTAAAAATGAGCAACGCCTTCGGCGGGAATCGAACCACAGACCTCTCGGTTATATGTCAGTCATGCTGACTACTACACCACGAAGGCAGGAGAAATACCTTATATACTCCCCCTTTTAAAGGACAACTGAGAATTAGGGGACCCAAGCGCCAAATCCTGGTGGTGGAGAATCATCATCCACCACCTTTTTTAGCTTGGGCGCCACTGTAGAGTCATTAGGACTTTTTTGGAAGAATGAAAAATTAGCAACACCTTCACCAGGAATCTAACTACAGACCTCTCAGTTACGCGTCGTGTGTGCTGACCACTACACCAAGAAGGCATCCGAAGAAGACCGGAGAAATACCTCTTTATACATTAACTGAAATTCCTTAGAATTAAAGATAATTTTAGCCTAGCTCAATAGTGTCCGCTATACATTATTGGCTATGTATCATAAGACTGACGACGGAAGATAAGTTGTTCTGTTAAATTTTGTCTTGCTTCTATCGCGTACTGAATTAAGCCTGAATTGTATTAGCTTAGTTATTTACTATACTTACATCTATTTCTTGCACAGGGCTTAAGGCTAATCTGAGTCCTGAATAAATAAATAAATCCAGGGTTCGTACACATTTCTGCGCATGGAAATTAAGTACTTTTAAGGACTTTTAAGGACCATTAATGAAAAAAATTAAGGACCTATGAACAAATGGGAACTGAATAAATTCAATTAAAAATATTATATATGCCTGAACTTCATTTTTGTTACCTTCCCAAAAAAAATAGATCTGTAAGTAGGATGAATAATTATTAAACATGAATTAATTAACAAAATTATTAATAAGTTTGAGAATAAAATCAACTTTATAAAATATATCAAGCAGCATTAAATATTTTACATTTATAATAGTTGGACATATTTGAAAGAAAATAAGTGACATTTTATTTATGTTTTGCTAACAGTTAGTTTTATGATTATTTTTTATTGCTTCATTTTAGTCACATACTTGCTCAGTCTAGAGGCTTAGTAAATAGCAAGCAGATTTTATGTCAAGCGGCATAGATTAAAATTAGAAGTAGATCATGCTCAGTATGATTCATAAAAGATCACCCTGTCACCGTTGCTGCTTGCCTAGAGAGAGACCTGCTGATTAGAACTAACCTAAAAGGCCTGATGTAGGCACGGTTGGCAAGATTTGAAAGTTAACTGGGTTCTGTCTGTTACAGTTAGTGTCGTAGCTTCGTGTAGGTCCAATAAACCACTAAAGCACCACAGGTGGTAAGTTCTTTTGTATTGTTTCAAGTCTCACTAGATGCAAAGAATAAGTTGTATGTGATTTTTTACATTTTTGTGTTTTATCTTGTGGCCACGGTATTTATTAATGAAAGGCAATAACTTGCTTTAATATGCAGAGGTAATTTTTAAGGGTAAGCAGTTAGTTATAAATAATTAAATTAGGTAGTTAGATAACCTTAGTCGTTATGGATTTACATAGCCAATATGAAATTTTATTTATTTTTTTAATAATATTTGTCAAAAAAGGCCCTATTAAAATAACAATCTAATAAAATTTCAAAGTTTAAAATACATGTAATTTATGACATTGATTTTTAAACGATATTAGGATAATTACACATTAAAAGCTACAAAACATTCATGTTTTGCAACAACAAAACTCCACAAAATATTTATGCCTCTTTTTAATTTGAAGTCTTCCCAGACATTTTGGCTAATCGATTTCCTTCTCTTTAAGCATATTTTTTAACAATCAGAAAATTGTCTCAATACGCAAACCAGTGTTCTTACTAATTTCTGCATGCTTTATCTCCTAACTTGTCAGCCTCTCTACAATATAGTTATGAGAGTTTACTGATCTGGTAAAAGTTAAATAGTCCAAAACCTCCCGACAGACGTGAAGCAAATTATCGCTATGTCTGAAAGTAACTACGTGTCAGACTAAGGTTTAAATAAGCCTTTTATTTAAAAAGAACTTAAAACATAAAGGCATGTTCTGATGCTAACAAAATCAGTTACAGCTCGTGGTAATGTAATTAAACAAGAACAGTCAAATTCAAACTAAAAATGTGGACTAGTGGTCAAAGACTTATAGAATTTAGTTTTAATTTAAGCCGGCTCAGTAACTGTTATATGAGGAAACAGAAATGGGAAACTATACTAAAGGCTGAAATCATAAACAACTGGGTAATTTATATAATAATTGTACATATCTTTGAAGAATAATTTTCTTTATGTATTATTCAGTCTCTTTCTTCAACACATTTCCTTTTCATTTTAGAATTTTTGGATTTTATTAAGGATTTCTGTTATTATAAAAAAACTAAATGCATTTAGAATGTATAGAAAAAGCTGCTAATTTTATTTCTTTAGCAATATCAAAATTCAGAAGAAATATGATATATGGTAAGGGCCGGTTATAGTTGATGTGGCAGAAATTTTAGAATTTAGTGACAAACTAAGCAACAAAATCTAGAAATGTCATAACTTTTAGAGCAGGTACTGGAAGCAGAATTTAGAAAGGCACTAGGCAGCAGAATTTAAGATTCACAGAGATTTCATCAGGTGGAAATATGCCTAGCGCCAGTTCTGTATGATGCATTAATTCATATTATATGAATCTTTTAAATTGTCAGTTTTCAATTTCTTTATTAATAAAAAAATACATTTCTGTAACGCCTGTCCATGTGATAAGATTAGAAGCATTTCTGATATTTTCCATGCTTGTGTCCAATGAAAAGTAG
>KK112648.1:338338-374372 GCA_000611955.2 Stegodyphus mimosarum
AAAATTCCCATATCTCGGAATTAAAAATTTTTTATAGAAACTGATCTTAAAATCGCCAAAATGTTGATATGTCGCCAAATTTAGAACCGTTAAATAAAAAAATTCACATCGCCAAAAGCGAAAAGTTCTTTAAGAGATCTTCATTAGAATAAAAATTATTTTCGAAATGCTTATGTTTCACTTCTTGCTTAGAAACTCGAACATCCCACTATTTATATTAGAAATAAGAACAAATTATAACACATGAACCCATTCACCCATTCAAAAAATAATCATATATGTCAGTGAATCGCCAAAAATATTCCTCCAAAATGCTAATTCACACTCAAACTGGCAGTCGTAAAAACAGACAGAAATTTCAGATGATTAAAATTAAGGACCTTCTGCCGAAATTAAGGACTTTTAAGGACCAAAAATCGATTCCCCAAAACCTAAGGACTTTTAAGGACTCTTAAGGGCCGTACGAACCCTGAAATCCCACATATACTTAACGCTTATCTATGGCCTGCGCTAGATATCACCTGATGTGGTCTCTGTGGGTTCTAATTTTTGCTAGAAAGCACCTTCAAGTTCTAAATTTTTTCTGCCCCTAAACTTTGGATCCCAGTGCTTTCCGTAAATTGTAAACATTCTGTCATCCATTTATTTTGTTGCTTGGAGCTTCTCCAAATTCCAAAAATTTTGTCTTCCCTAAATTCTCCCGTCCAGTGCGGCCATACGAGCTCTAACGCCGGTTCTGATTTATGTGAATAACATATCAGTTATTCTTCTCTCAAATATCACTAAATGCAATCTTTTGGCCTATGAGTTTCATTAACAAAATCTATTTTTAGCATATGAAAAGAAATTTTTGTTAAATTTTTCCTCATCAGCATAAAAGGTTGCCATACTCTTGTTATTCAATTACTAATAAAAAAATGTTTAGACATCGCTGCATGAGTCATTACTCAAGTTGTCATGTGTTAATAAACATGCAGTGATAAAAGCAAAATATAATAATGATTCGTCAGGGATATAAAATACTAGTAGGTGTAAATGTTTAGGTTTGAGATGTATGCCAAGCAGATATGCAGCTATGGAGCCAAATTATTAATCTTAACAAATTTATGCTTAAATGATTTATTTCTTCAATAATGAGGTATTTTATTTAGTGTCTATAACGAGATATTTTATTTAGTGAAATTAAGAATGAGACTTTCCACATGTTTTATCTTGGAAGGAAAAATCAAATGCGCATGCGTAATGCATACAAAAAAAAAGTTTGTGGGTTTGAGGTCCGAATTTTAGATCATTCTGGATATTGGACGTCCGGATCTCGAACTTTGTACTGTATAATGTAAGCTCATGGTTTATTCCATAAAGTGTATCATTAACTGAAGAAAAAACTGGGAATTAGTGAATTAAGTTAAAACTTGAGAAGAGAAATTTTTATTTTTAAACATGTGTCACAAATACTGTAAAACACATATATGAAAAATAATTTATTTACATCACAGTTTGAACTGTAAATTAAAAAAATATATATACAAAACATATAGATGATGATGGTAATCACAATGAAAATGACTTAATTATAAATCAAATGATTGCATACTGCTCATATAACAGTTCTCTAACTTTGAAATAATCTTCTGTCAGGCAGCCTTCAAAGTGTATATGACCAGACTCATTCTGAAAGGGAAAAATTTATTTAAATATCAGTATGGGTAATTTTAATTTTATTGCTATACTTAATAAAAATAATTATTGATGTATCACAATAAAATTGTAAATTCGCATTTTATATACTACATGTTCTTTTTAGGTTGAAGAGGTAATACTTATAGATGACTCAGCAGATGAGAATAAGTTAAAAAATGCAATTATTTAGTTAAAAGGAAGGGGCAGAAGATGTCCTGTCACTGAAAACCACTCTGAAACAAAACTGAAAAGCAAGTTTAGGCATAGCTACATACAGGTACAGGAACAAAAGGTAAATTTCCTTGACCAATAAATGAAATAGTTGCAATTTAAGGATCTGGCATAGTTAGACTACTTTATATTTTCATCTAAAATAGAAAAGGGGAAGACATGTATTTCAATACTACAGTATAAAACCGAAATTTCTTTTCCACTACACAAACCAAATGAAGATTTTTTTAAATTTAATTTTATGTAACAAGACTTTAAAATTTGAAAATTTAAAGGAAACATTTTGATTACAAGAAAATACAACCTATTTTAAAATTGCCTAACAGTAAAACACTTCAGAAAAATTTATATGCTTTATATTCAGATAAATGTATAATGCTTTTTAATAAATTTGAAGTTTTACATCCAGAAAAAAGAAATTTTTCTAAACATTCTTATTTGTGCCCTGTTGATAATCAATGGCTCAAGCTGTAATCAACTGCTCTTCGTGATTATTCGTGAGGTTACGGCTGTTCCGGAGGCTGCATGCTAAGGCTAAGCACAATACAATGCAATTACTCATCAGCTGATGGGGTAAATTTTTTTTTTTTTTTGCAAAGATACGCGTGATAAATCTAATGAAACTCTATATAGCAGACTATTTCCAAAAGTACAGGGTTTGTACACATTTCTGCACACAGAAATTAAGTACTTTTAAGGACCATTAATGAAAAAAAAAAATAAGGACCTATATGCAAATAACTGAATAAATTCAATTAAAAATATTATCTATGCCTGAACTTTACTTTTGTTAAACCATCTTAAAAATAAATAGATCTCCAAGTACGATGCATTATATTAAACATAACTTAATTGATATAATTATTAGTAAATTTGAGCATAAAATAAATTATGAAATTTATCAAGTAGCATTAAATATTTTACACTTATAATAATTGGACATATTTGAAAGAAGATAAGTGGCATTTTATTTACGTTTTACTAACAGTTAGTCTCATTTTGTCACAAACTTGCTCAGTCTAGAGGTTTAGTAAATAGCAGGTAAATTTTATGTCAAGTGGCATAAGTTAAAATGAGAAGTAAAATCATAATCAGCATGATTCATAACAAAAGACTGGTTGTTGTCACCACTGCTGCTTGCTAGAGAGAGACCTGCTCATCAGAACACACCTGAAAGGTCTGATGTAAGCACAGTTGGCAAGTTTTGAAAGTTAGTTGGACTCTGTCTGACACAGTTAGTATTATAGCTTCGTGTAGTTCCAAGGATTTTAACCCAGTAAATATACTTTAAGGCTCCAATAAGCCACTAAAGTACCAGAGTTGATAAGTTGTTTTGTATTATTTTAAGTCTCATTAGATGTGAAGAACAAGTTTTACATCAGTTTTTACATTTTGGTGTTTTATCTTGTGACCATGGTAAGGATTAATGAAAGACAAAAACTCACTTTAATATGCAGAGATAATTTTTAAGGGCAAGCAGTTAGTTATAAATAATTAAATTAGGTAGTTGGAGAACTTTAGTCATTATAGATTTACATGGCCACTGTTGAATTTTATTTATTTTTAACAGTATTTGTTAAAAAAACTCTAATAAAATTTCACAGTTTAAAATACATGTAATTTATGGCATTGATTCTTAAAACGATATTAGGATAATTACACATTAAAAGCTACAAAACGTTTATATTTTGTAGTAACAACAATCAACAAAATATTTACACGTCTTTTTAATTTGAAGCCTTCCCAGACATTTTGGCTAATTTATATAGATTCCCTTCTCTTTAAGCATCTTTTCTTACAATTAGAAATTTGTCTCAATATGCAAACCAATGTTCTCAGTAGTTTCTGCATGCTTTATGTCCTAATTTGTCAATCTCTCTACAATGTGCAACTACAAAGTCAGACAAAGGTTTAAATAAGTCTTGTATTTAAAAAGAATTTAGAACATAAAGGCATGTTCTTATGCTAACAAAATCAATTATAGTTTGTGGTGATGTAATTAAACAAGGAGAGTCAAACTACAAATGTGGACTAGTAGTCAAAGACTATACAATTTAATTTTAATTTAAGTTGGCTCAGTAACTCTTGTCATAACAAATTCAAATGTTAGTAGCGATAATGCAAAGACGAATAATTACAAATATCAGAGCTAACATAAACTAACGCAGCAAGCAAGCAGAAGTCAGAAACACACTCTGTCTTATACTCCAAAAACCTCAGTTCTAAATTTGTCTAAGTGATTTGTATTCCGGTGAGAAAATAGAAATGGGAACTTATAGTAAAGGCTGAAATTATAAACAACTGGGTAATTTACATAATAATGACTGTACACTGCGCAAAAAAAAAGGGGGACAATTTCTACATCTCCCATTCTATTGGGCTGACTGACTAAATTCAAACTTTGTTTTACGGACTTTTTCTGAAATGACATGGCATTTTTTTTTCCATATTTCAATTCTACGACTCAACTTATGCCTAAATATTAAATTTTGTAAAATTTGGTGCAAAATTTAGAAGGAAATTCAAAAAATTTATCTTGGCCCAAACTGGAAAAAAAAAAAATGTGCCACGATAAATTCACTTGCCGAATATTTATAGCAACCTATTTTCCTTTACACATGAGCCGGGGGGTCATCGTTTACACTTTCAAATAATTTTAACAAAGTGCGTAAACCACATTTGGCATTATTATCGCTTATATACCAAATTTCAAAATGCACCAATATGTATATCTTAGAAAATTTTGAATCAAAACTCTAATTTTTTGCAGGTGTGCCCAGAAATACATCTGCTTTACGATGGGGTTAAAAATTTTACGGGTTATAATAAAACATTTTTTTTGAAAAATTTATAAAAATATTTTAAAATGCAAATTTTAAAAATAGATCATAAAAAATGTGCAAATTATATTTGAATTAAACCTAAGTTTCAAATTCTGGGAGAAGAAATCAAGTAAGTTTAATAAAAATAGAGATAATAATAAATATATATCAAATTTAACATTGAGAAGCTAAAATGTTGAGTTAATGTTTTAAAACTACTTGTGCAATTTTTACAAAACCCCGCAGTTTGCCATAATTTGAGTCATAGAAACGAAATATGGAAAAAAATTGGCATGTCATTACAGAAAACGTCCGATTTTGTGCAATATGCAAAAAGTTAGAACAATGCTACATATAAATTTAATATATATCCTAAGTTGTGCTTTCGAGATACGAAAAATGCAAGTTGAATTTTGTCAATTGGCCTGGTAGAATGGGAGATATAGAGCTGCCCCTTTTTTTTGTGTACATAGCTTTGAAGAATAATTTTCTTTTTCTTTATGTATTCAGTTTTTTCAATACGTTTCCTTTTCAGATTAGAATATTTGGATTTAATTAAAGATTTCTGTTATTCTAAAAAAACTAAATGCATTTAGAATGTATAGAAAAAGTTGCTAATTTTATTTCTTTAGTAATATGAACATTCAGAAGAAATATATATGGTCAGGGCCAGTTCCAGAGCTGGTTTGGCAGAATTTTTAGAATTTAGTGACACATCCAGCAACAAAATCTAGAAATAGCAAACTTACAGCAGGCACTGGAAGCAAAATTTAAAGGCACTAAGCAGCAGAATTTAGGATTCACAGAAATTGCATCAGGTGGGAAAATGCCTAGTGCCAGCCCTGTGTATGAGGCACTAAGACATATTTAGATGAATTTTTTAAAATGTCAGTTTTCAATTTCTATATTAATAAAAAATTCCTTTCTTAATGCCTTTCCATGTCATAAAACCAGACACATTTTTGACATTTTCCACGCCTATGTCAGTGAAAAGTAGAGAAAATAAAGGGAAGATAAACATGTTAAGAAAAAGATTCTAGTATCAGAAATAAAACATTCAAATATTATGTTTTCATTGCTCTTCCAAAGATTCTCCAAAAATTTAGAAATTCACTGCAAGCTTTCTGTAAAATACATCTATTATGTGTTTAATACCATGGAAACATTTTTCATTTTGTAACATTTTTATGGAATCTTCTAGAGTCATGACTCTATAAATCTTGCCTTCAAATTTTTCTAAACTTTCCAAGCCGCAATGTCTAAATTCCTAAAGAAAAATTACCCCTACCAATTTTGTAACAGCCAAAAAGGCAGAAATATTTTGGGAGGGGAAAAAAATAGCGGGGAAAAATATAAAATTAATTTTACAGACAAAATTGATACATATTCTGAGAATTCTGAATATTGTGAGACAATTACATGGAAAAAAACTCTTTCCATGAAAAATATGTTTTATTTTAATGTTATTTTTTAAATATTATTTTAATATATTACCATTATTTTAATAAATTTATCAATGTTACAATGTTTAAAAAAAATTGTCGAAAAATTCTCAGATCTTGGAATTAAATATTTTCTATAGAAACTTATCTTAAAATCGCCAAAATGTTGATAAGTCATCAAATTTAAAGCCGTTTAATAAAAGAATTCACATTCCCATGAGCAAAAAGTTGTTTAACGGCTCTTCATTAGAAAAAATTAAATAATTTTGAAATTCCTATGTTTCACTTCTTTCACTATGAAACTCGAGTATCCCACCATTTTTATTAGAAACAGGAACAAATTATAACCTATGAACTCATTTCAAAAGATAACCATATTCATCAGTGATCGCTAAAACTATTCCTCCAGTATGCTAATTCCCACTCAAAATGGTAGTTGTAAAAAGACAAAAATTTCAGGTGATTTAAATTAATGACCTTCTGCCGATTTTGGGCGAAATTAAAAACCATATGAACCCTGACTTTCAAAGTTTCATACATTTCATTATGTATTTTGATATTCAAGTCATATATGACTAGCAGTAGGATTATATCCTAATACAGTTATTGTAAGCTGTAAATATTATGTGTCAAAAATGTATCTGATATTCTTAACACAGTATCATAGTCTAAATTACTTGAAACATAATCAAAATGGTCAAAATACAATAGTACTGGATACTTTAAGTAAGGAAGTGCTGGATACTTTTTAAAATTCATTTATTGTTTATTACAAAAAGAACTACTGCACAGAAATTAACTGTTAGTATGCACAGCTGAACAAAGAAGGGGCCTAACCCTCTAAGCATTAAAGTCTTGGTCCTGAAACCTAAAAATCCCTAAAATGCCATGAATAATAGGTATTTTCTTGATTTCTCATTCCCAAATGACCTTCTCACTTTGTACCCGACTCCTTTTCTTCCAACTTACATCCGATGTAAAATGAATTCCATCAAAAGCTGTTAAAATTTTTCACACGAAACAAATCGAAAAGCCATCTTTCTATGTAGAATTTTATACCCATAACACTTAAGAGGAGGAGTTCCTAACAGAGTGGGTACTGACACCCATGAAATTGAGAGCCAAATATGCACTGGCAGTTGATCGGCATAATCAATATCCCTCCGATTACAAAATTTGTAAACAAAATTAATAATTTACTGTTTATAGATATAAAATTATATCATGTAGCAAGGAAGAAACCATACAATATATATGTACGGGGGAAAATACACAAAAATGATTAAACGTATTTTTAAATCAATAATATTTTTTTAAATGTATAATTATTTTTAAAAAAAGTGTAATAAAAAGTAAAATATGGAAGCAGCATTTTGTAGACATTTTGACTTTAGTGTAGAATTGGGTGCCCCTTTGATTAGCAACAAATTTTGTTCAGTTTTGGCGATGATATTCCATTTCTGGCTACCATGATAATTTTAACTTTGCTTTAGTTTCTCGATATATATATATATATATATATATTTTAGTGAAAATAAATCGATGTGTACATGTACAAAGTTAAGGCAGTGCCCAATGCCTAGATTGTGCAATTCTGGAATTTTTTTTTAAGTGAAAATAGATCGATGTGTACATAAATACTGAGTTTGTGCAATTCTTTGACTTCTTATTTAGGTTTTGCGTAGCGACCATCTTGAAATTGTGCCTTCCGGCGCCGATGTTTGCACCAAAAAAGAATCGGAAAAAAAAGAACAAGGGGCACTCAATTGTAAACTTTTACCGACATTTTTAATACTCAAATAGAACCTGAAGTTGAAAAGAAGAGAGATCAATCTCATTAAAGCTAGAATGATTGTATTCTGTTTCCAGTCTCAAATTGACTTGTTTATATCAACACTTAATCAAAAAGAATTCCATTGCTTTCATAACTTAATGCACTTGTCCATTATTGAAAATCAATGTATTTCCTCAGAAGATATATTGTTATATACAAATCACTAGAAAAATTTTTAAGATTTTAATGTTCGCTTTTTTAATGTCCAAGACATTGAAAAGTTTAAAGATTTTAATGTTCGCTTTTTTAATGTCCAAGACATTGAAAATTTGAATGTGATATCATGGCTGACATAAACCAATGAACTGCGATATATTTGATCTTGATATTATGATGCAAAAAGAGTCTTATTCCAAACACATGGATATGCTAAATTTTGGAATTTGAAAGTCATCAGAGATATATATATATACCAATAAAAAAAAAGTTGTTACCACACCAATGTTATTGACTCCCCCCCTTTTTATGTGGAAGCAGGCTTTTGTGAAATCAATAATTTACTATGGAAGATAAGAAATGTGCTGAATATTTTTAATGAGGTTACTTAAGAATAAGTTAAGCAATTTTACGTCAAATATTTTTAAAAATTGCTTCAATACATCAAGCACAGCTGTTACATTAATTTAAATCAAACTTTTGTGCAATTAGAACCTCATTTTGTTTCTATAAAATTAAAAACAATAATACAAAAATAATATATCAAATAAACCTTTTTTTTTTCCCCAAAAAAAAGATTCTTAGTCTAATTGTTACCTTTAAATTATTTATGTGCAATTATTTATATTATGATTATGTTATATGCTGTATATTATAAAGAAAAATATAAGGAGATTGATGAAGAAAACCATTCTTTTAAAAGGAGTAAGTGCAAGACAAGGGAAAGGGAATGCCTACCTTAGAGGATTAAAAGTATTGCACTCAATGGTTGGATGGTAATGCTGTTACAGTAACAAAATTATCAGTTTGTCTCTTCTGGTGAGACTCAAGAATAGTTAGTGGAAGGCAATGTGGCATCAATACTCATTAAGTTTTTAAATAGCGTGTATCTCAGAAAGATACCAAGTTTTGTATGTACTATCTACAAATAAGTTTCTTGCCTGCATTATATTAGTAACCCAGAAAGATCAAAATTTGAAATACCATTCTTATTTGAATGCACATATACCTTCACATCATAATAAAGAAAATTGTTGAAATAATTAGATTAACAGAAATGAATGATAAGTGAAAAGGTACCTGGCTATGAAAAATACCTAAGAAAATTCTGTAAGACTTGCAGTTTTATGAACAAACATTAATTTATGTATTATACTTTTTCATGTTTAAATGCTGGATTATTATGAACCAGTTTTTCTTAGAAACGTCCTCCATGAAGGCATTCCTTTTGCTTTGGTAAGCAACCCTTAAGTATTTTCCTGCATTCAGTTAAACCAACAATGCTGGATTAGACTGAAAACTAGTATAATATTATTTCAAACACATACTAATGCAGATTTATTGCATTTTAAAATAAATAGCACTAAATGCATAGTATTCATTTCTTACTTTTCGAAGAGCAACAACATCATTACAGTATAATACTCCACCAGAGAATTCGGCATTTATGCCATGCCTCATCAGAACTTGTTTAAAGTCGGAGAGTTTCACTTCATTAATAAAAATTGTTGGGTGACCAATAATCTGAAACAAAAATATAATGAAGCTGTAGCTACCACATGAAAATATTTTATCAACAGTTTCAAATTCCTCTCAATCTATTTATGAAAACTACTTTCAACTTTAAATTGTTAGCTTTCAACAACAACTTAAGCAATTATTGATTTTTCATGATAGAAGAAAATAAATAAAATTATTGCCTTGAAGATCAAATAGTTCTTCAAGGCATAAATATTATTACGTTATTTATTAACTTATATTTATTTTCCCATTGGCTTTAAAGTAATGGTTTCGTTCACAATGTAAAATAACATACTGATATATAAAAGATATACACTCTTTTGCGAAATATCGATGCACCATGAAGGAAGTGGTGGTTTTTGATAAAATTGAATATGTGTATAGCTCATACACAGATAATAAAATGATTAAAAAATCAAGGTCATAGTACCTGTTCACGGCTCCCAATATCCACTGAGTGTTCAAATTAGTAGTTGGTCGAACCCCCAGGTGGCAATGCATGCTTGAATTCGTCGAGGCAAGGAGTGGTAGAGGTTCCTCATGTCATCCTGCAACACATTCTGCCAGGCATTCATCAGTTGTCACTCAAGGTCTGTGATATTTTGTGATACACGAATCTGGCGGCCTACCATGTCCCAGACAAGCTCGATTGGTGAAAGGTCTGGTGACCTTGCTGACCAAGGAAGAGTATCAACCGCATGGAGACAGTCCAGAGATATGCGAGCGGTATGTGGCCTAGCATTATCTTGCTAGAAAATGGTCCCAGGATTGTGTACCATGAAGGGTAATGCAACCAGCCGCAGGATGGTATCAACATATCGTTGAACTGTTAAAGATATACGGAGGATGACTAAAGATGACCTGCTGTCATAAGAAATAGCGCCCCACACCATCACACTAGGGGTTATGGCTGTCAGCCTTTGTGATTTGTGAAACAAAGGCTGATTGGGACCACTGGCCCCTTCCTGTCAGGCACGAACACAGTGGTCATCTACTTCAAGAGTGAAGTGGGATTCATCGCTGAACACTATATTATGCCAGTCTGATGGCAGCCAAGATGATTGGCTGCGACACCACTCCAGATGACTCTGTCGATGTTGTGGGGTCAAAGGCAAACGTTTTAAAGACCTCTGTGAGCATAACCCCACCTCAGACAACCGCCATGAAATGGTGGATGATACCACAGGAGGTATAGACGTGAATGCATTGAATAGTCGAAAATGATACTGTTGGGGCGTTTTGGGCCTTGCGAACAATCATCCTATCTTGCCTTGCACTTGTGCTCCTTAGCCTTCCAGAGCCTTCATTTCGTTGGCAATTTCCTTGTAGCAAACATTGCTAACAAAATCTTTGCACAGCACTGTCTGTACGCTGCAGGTGGTGGCCTATTGCTCAGTATGACCACCCAGCTTTGCTGCAACCCTACAATGTGACCACGTTCAAAGTCATTTAGTTGTCTGCAAGGTCTTCGATATCATCATAATGGCATCTTTAGTTGCTTCTTTATGGAATTACAATGGCAGCAACAAAAAAAGATAAATTTTCCACAACTGTTACTGGTTTTATACTTTGTGAATTGTGCACTAGAAATGTGCGCTATGATCACAATTCCTGTTCATTTGCTTTGAAACTTTAATTATTTGCATGTTCAATTAAGATGTGTTTGCATACCAAATTTTGTCACAATCACAAAAGTCCTTCTTGGTGCTTCGATTTTTTTGCAAAAGAGTGTATACATTAATATATAGCTAAATATTGTTTAAGACATTTATTTAAAAGCTGCCAGGTTTTAAAGGATTAAGAATTCAAATTTTCTTTAATATACAAAAGTCTAGAAAACATTATAAAAATTTGTACTCTTAATTAATCAACAGATAAGTGTTAGAAAAGTTATAATGTAACAATTACTATGTGAAATAACTGTGCATAAATGAAAAAAAAAAATCGTATAAGAAGTTGTACCAGAAATATTTTCACATAAAATGAAAACTTAACAGAAGTTTAAAAGGGAACAACTGAGATTCACCTGATTTTCTATTTCAATACAAAATGAAAGAATAAATTACCTGATTAGCTGGAAGTGGTTGCAGAACTGGGATTCTTTCTATTGCAGCTTCTTCTATAAAAGAAAATATTGCAATTTAACAGAAAATTATTTTGTCATCAAAATTGAAATTCTCACATTGCATCACATGAATAAAATATGTGATCTAATATTAAAAGATAATTATAGCAAACTTCCTACATTCACTGCAACAACAAAACAAGAGGGAAATGCAAGGCAAATGATAAACCTGGAAAAGTTATAAGAAACTATTGCATAAAAAACCACACCAAATTGTTTATAAACAATATATAGTGGGAAAATCTAAGCAGCCATCAGGACAGAACACAGAAACAGACGATTGCAGAAATTTTGCTGTAAATGTTGTGCAGTGAAAGAGATATTTAACGGAACTAATACACAGTGTAATCTTGGATTAAAAATTTCTAACTTCAAGAATAAGGTTCACAAGCAAATTATCTGAACAAAAAATGCCTTAGATGGTAACCAGAGTCTCATGTTACGAACACTGAAGTTGGTAACATGTTTTAGAACAGTGTTTTTAGGTAACCCATGTCACGTAATTAACACTCAGGGACTCCTGGAAACATGATTTTAATATTTTCCAATGCTTAACTCTCAGTAAGAAAGCCTGGTTGCAAGTGATTTACAGAACCATGAATTCAGACTAGAAGAAAGTGCCCAGATTGGATCGCTTCAGGCAGAGACTTTTGAGTGCTTTGGTGCTTATTACATTTTTTGTTATCTATGATACTGTGTCTCAAGGCAAGTTCACAATTAAGATGTTAAGGAGCTAATAAGAAAGACTTACTTAAACTTAACACTCTGACTGCTATTCCTGCTTCCATAGGCAGCATAAAATTAACAGAATTTGCTATTTTTGCAATTTCCCCCTGTATTTAAAAGCACCTCCTACTTTTCCCTAGTTTAATCATCGATAATGCATTATCTACAATATTTAATCATGTTTGGTGAACAAATGACATTACTGTAACCTAAACTGTTTATATTGCATAGAGTTCACCTATTGATTTTACAAGTACTTTCACTGTCATCATTTTTGTTTTTTATATTCAGAATATGGCTGGCATGAAATGTTCAGCAAACGATAGAATGTGTTCCTAATATTAAAAATGATTTTAATTATTTTGTAGATAGCAATAGCGTACAGATTGTTATTTCTTGGATTCATATACAAATGATTCAATAAACATTCAAAATGTCTGGCAGTGGTTTGAAATAGATATGAAAAATATTCTGCCAGCTCCTTCCTCATTTCATTTTCTTGGCAATCCAGGAATAACTGTAAATATAATGAATAATGCAATTATTCAATATTACTCTGATCTTAGGAACATGAGGTACACATGGAAGATCTAGTTCTGATCTCAATTGTTTGAAATTCACAGCTTATCATTTTGCAAGCCACATATCTCCAAATCCCATTAAAAAAAGAAAAAAGAAAAGAAAATGGCCTCGCAGACAACATTTATATATATATATATATATACGTGTGTGTGTTTGTTGCTTTAAAAAAAATTGTTAGAAAAATACAAATTTGGTACAAATAATGTAAAGTAGGACTTTGTCTGGATCTTCTTTTGAAATTTACCACACTTAATTTGTATTATAATTTGGATAAAAACCGAATATTTTCATCAGTATACATACTTTACATTTGTATCATATAAAGTAAATAAAAATTTAATGAAGATTTATTTTCAGAATCTTTCTCTTTATATGATTACTCTTAAAATTTACTTTTATGAAAGTGCTACATATACTCTCAAATACATGTAGGTTTAAATTATGCAATAGAAGATATGTAATTTTTTAATCAATTTTTATTAAAAAGAATTGAGCAGATAGTACACACACACACAAGCAGCATAGCAAGATATAGAAACAAAAGATGATTGTGTAAGAAATATCTTCACAAGCAGAAGGGGGGAAATTATCCTAACATTCTGATTCACAAAATCTCATGGAGTAAGGCATAAAGTTTTCATGTAATATCACCTTTATAAAACAGTAGCAAACCACAAGCAGTTTCAATGACTATGCCATATTTCACTTAGGAAACATTTAAAAACAACAAATCACACTGAATAAATTTTAAGTGAAAATGCTCAGTCTTTGGACCCTCAGTCTCAAAGTCGAATAGTGCATTAACACAAACAAAAAATTAATTAATATAAAAAAAATAATAATTTACAGACGAAAATTTCACATTCAAACAATACCTTCTTCATCGTTTTCCACTTAAGCTATTCACTCTTTTTCATACATGTACACTAAAACTGAGTTTAATTCTCATCTATTTTATCTGTTTAATATTGTATTTATCTTTTTTGTTTCGTATTTCCATAGCAATACTGATTTTGGATTGCACAAAGTACTTTTGTAAAATTTAAATAAGCAATCATTTATGTCCCAGGAAGGAATTTCAATTTACACCAATTCCTATAGGAAAATCTCTTTCCGTTTACGAACATTTTGGTTCAGGAATGAATTAAATTCCTGAACTAGGTTCTACAGTACTATATTTATCCTTATTAAAAAAAAAAAAAAAACTTTAAAGATGAAAACTATCATAGGAGCAAAATGATTAAAGAAATACTGACTATGATATTTCTATTAAATTTGATAAAAGAAAAAACCTGAACATACTCATTATACAAAGGATAACATGATGAAATGAATGCTTCATCTACTGCCAGCATGAAAAGAAAAATAAACACAGCGAGTCTTATTACTTGATTTTTGAGAGGCCGTTAAATTTTTATGTCAATGGTTGTTCACGTCTTATGTAAACTTAGAATTTGTTCTCTGCGAGCGTCGAACTATATCTATTGTACCAAATTGTTCTTCTCACGGCCAATAAATGCAATAACGAACGTCTGCGTCTACTTTCCATGGTCTGTCGAGAGCCAGCAGCAATACTTTGGATGACGTGTCAGAACATTTTGAACGTTCTAGAATAGCGGGATATTTCATGCAAGGGAAATGAATTATATTTTGTGTTTGGGTGTGAGAATGGCAGCTGAAATATTGAGTCTCTTCTAAAGCAAAAACGAATCACCAAGGATAAGTTAACTCATTTAATTTCACAAGTAAATAGTTTACAAAATCAAGAAAATTCTGTTTCTGTTATTGAAGTGTATGAAAATGATGTTAGTGCTTTGGATGCTGAAGTGAACAGATTAAACGATAACATTCTTGGTATTTGTTCTGATATGGATTTTAACAAGGATGAAATAGAAATGCACAAACTATTTTCTAAATTGGATGTATTAAAAATTACTTTAAAGGAAGAATCTAGAAAACTTACTAATGCATGTCAAGACATAATGAATGTTAATGCAAATGGTTTAAAACTTCCTCGCTTAGAACCGTCAGTATTTACTTCAAATTACATTGATTGGATATCATTTCGGGATTTATTTCTTGCCCGCATTGGAAATAATAGTGCATTAAGTGACAGCCATAAATTGCAATATCTTAATATGGCTGGCTATCTTAATATATATTTTCTGTGAAAGGTGAAGCTGCTGCTTTACTACAATCAATTCAAATTTCAAACACGAATTATGGAAAGGCATGGAAAGAGCTTACTGAACGTTATGAAAATGAAATAGAAATAACAAACACAGCGTTAAATAAATTAATGTCAACATGAATCAGCTTCAAGCAGAGATTAATTTATACAACACAATAGTGTATTGATACTTTAAAAATCCTTAAACAGCCAGTACAGCATTGGGATACTATGATTATTTTTCTGTAAGAAGGAAAACTTGATCATGAAACACTAAGAGAATGGCTGATGGCGCAAAGAAACAAAAAAATTTCTGCTTTTGCTGAATTCAAACTCTTTACTTTAAACAGAGCAAATGCTATTGCTTCATTGGCAAAGTGCCAGAGGGAGAAGGCGGGTTTGCTTTCTGAAACTAAAACTCACAGTTCGGGTGGTAGATACGCTTTTTCGTCCCAACTTGTGCTTAATTTGTGCATTCACTGTAAGAGTAATTCTTATTCTCAATTATTTAAATGTGATAGCTTTTTAGAACTCCCTATCAAATAAAAATGGGATATTATTAAGAGGAATAAATTATGTGCTAATTGTTTGAAAGATAGTAAAACGCATCCCATTTTCAAATATCATGCAGGCATGTGTAAATCTTGTTCAAAGCCACATAATACAGTGTTATGTTCAAAAATTCAAATGATGAAAAATGTCATACACCCATGGAACGCGGAGCTTCTACTATTAGCAGCAATAACGCCACGGTGCCTGTCACGCAGGCAGTTCTGTTATCTACTGCAATTGTTTACGTTAAAGATATTAATGGCGATTTACAAAAATGCAGGATGCTAACTGATTTATTTGCAAGGGCTCATTTATTTGCAAGCACTGTGTAAATTTATTAAAGCTAAAGCATACTAGTGCAAACATAAGTGTAAATAGCTTGAGCTCGCCAAAAATTGGTAAGGTTTCAGGCTTAGTTCAATTACAAGTAACATCTCCATTTTTATCAAAACACAAAAGCATTTTAGTTAATGCATTGATTATACCCAAGATCACACGCGACCTTCCTCAATATCAAGTTGATAGGTCTGTTTTGATAGCTTTAAAACACTTGAGGTTGGCAGATACAAATCGCTTCCAACCTGGCTCAATAGATATTCTTTTAGGCGCAGAATGTATTTGGCGAGATAATGCTTCATGAATGTTTAATTGTTCTGGGACATTCATTAACAGCCTTAGAATCAATATTCGGTTGGGTCATTATCAGCAAGACGAAATGTGTATCACAAACAATTATATCTAATTATGCTAGTTGTACCAATGTTCAATTTCAGCTTGAAAAGTTTTGGAAATTAGAAGAATTTTCAGAAACAAGGCCTTACACAGAGGAAGAAATTGAGTGTGAAAATCATTTCAAGCAAAATTTTTCTCGTGAATCAATAGGTAGATTTATTGTTAAGTTTCCATTTTGTAGGTCTAGCAGTGAACTTGGGTCATCTAGTGGTTTTGCTGTACATCGCTTACAACACACTGAATACCAATTTATTAGGAATGAATCTCTTTCCAGTCAATACCACAAATTTATGAAGGACTATCAACAACTTGGTCATATGGAATTGATTCCAGAAAACAAAATTGATGTTCTAGCTAATTCCAGTTTTTACCTTCCACACCATTCAATTCCGAATAAAAATGGTGATAAATTTCAAGTGGCACTTGATGGTTCTGCTAAATCTTCTAGCGGTATTTCTCTTAATGAGAAATTGATGGTTGGTCCACAGTTACAGACTGATCTGACAACATTAATTATTCATTTCAAAATTCACAAAATAGCTATAACTGCGAACATAGAGAAAATGTATAGACAAATCATACCAGGGTTGCCACTCAAACAGAAAAATGAAATTCCCTGACTTTTCCAGGTGTGTTTTAAGAAAATTCCAGTCTATCCGCGTAATGCACTTTGGCTGTGCTAAGAGGTAAATTAATTATGGTACCACTTGAAAACACGAAAATTTGCCAATTAGATATGATTTATATATTATCCTCAAAGATTACTATTATAACTATAATAGGACTTGTTTTCTCCACTGAAGAATTGAGATCAGAATCTGCTCAATGTGAATAAAAAATGTCTCTTTTTTGGGGGAGGGGGCTGATATTTTGCAGCTAAACGAAAGAAAGAAATCTCTTTAATGATATTTTTAAATAAATTTAGGTATTTTATATTTATTTAGCTGAATACATAAGCAAAAAATGTGTGCAATGAATTTCGTGATGTTATGTCCTCATACTACAAGGATTAGTTTCAGGATTATGCCAGAGAAAATTTCCTGAAATTTAAAAGTATTATTTACTAATAATAAATAAATTTAAGGAGAAGAAGCAACATTAAATGATATGAATAACATTAAAATAATTAAAAAACTGAATTACAATAATCAACGATATTTTGGCATATATAGTTATATTAAATGGTTAGCCTAGATGACTGATTACTATTTTTTTATTTTACTGCAAAATGACAAATAAGGCATTTCTTGAAAAGAAAAAAAAAAGTATTTAAAAGATTTTGCGGGAAAATCCTACTATACACTACGATCTTGGCACGATTTTGAAAATTGCCGCCAACACCAAAATAGCCTGTTTGTTGCTCATCATAATATCGCCAAATCCCGTCTGTACCCTACACCGAGGCTATTCTAACCTGGCTACTATACTAGGCTACTATTCTAACCTACCGCTATACTGGGATTAAACCAATTTTGTTTGATACAAGAATACGTATTTTCTTTAGTTCAACATGTACTGCACATGCGCATGCGAGTATTTCGATTCTCGAGGTTACTGAGAACCAAAGTTGCTGGAAACTTGCTTTGCCTTTCTAAAAGACAATCTGTTTGGAGCTGCAAGAATTGGCTCTATGCCAGCTGCCCAACTGACGCTAACGTGTACCAAGAAAGTGATCGTTGGCACAAAACTTGCTTTTTGGGGGGATTGCTGTATGAAATTCCCTGACTTTTTCAGATTTAAACTAAAATATTTGAATTCCCTGACTTTTTCCGTCAATTTTCGACTTCCCTGACTTTTCCCAGTTTTCCCGGTAGTGTGGCAACCCTGTCATACTACAAGATGCAGACTTTCAAAGAATAGTCTGGCGTGATTCACTTTTTAAACTAATTCTGGATTTTTGATTAACTAGGATTGCTTACGGTACTGCATCACCGTACCTTGCAGTAAAATGTTTACAGCAGTTAGCAATAGAAGAAGCAAGTAATTTTCATTTGGCTTCAAGACAGTTAACCTTAGGAACTTCAAACTTCTACATAGGAACTTAGGAACTTTTACGTTGATGATTTGAAGGCAATTGAATCACATGTCACGTGCAGGATTTGTTCTAAGAAAATGGGCTTCTAACAGCAAAGAAATCTTGAATTGAATTAAATCCAGATCTGCTTATCAAATGTTTCTTTGAACATAGACAATGATAACAGTGTAAAAACATTAGGTATCCTGTGGCATCTAGCTTCGGATATGTTTTTCTTTTCAATCATTATATCCTGAAGTCTTAACCAAACAAATACTACTTTCAACAATCGCAAATCCTCTGACCCTCTTGGATGGTTGACATTGATCACAGTTCGGTATAAATTTATCATGCAAAAATTGTAGAAACATCTGTTGCAGTGGGATGAAAATGTTCCTCCAGATATTGCATGTGAATGGAAATAACTTACAGAAGATACACTATTTACTAAAAGTATCAAAATTTCATGATTCTTGTTGCTTGAATCAGATAACCAGTTTCAATTACACAGGTTTGTAACACCTCAGAGAAGGCATACGCCGCTGCAATTTATTATCGTTCTGTGTTAGATACTGAACAAATCAATGTTCAGTTGGTGATGGGCTAAACAAGAGTTCCACCACTAAAAACTATGTCACTTCCTCAATTGGAACTTTGTGGAGCATTCCTGTTGACTAAATTGATGGACTTTACCTATAAAGCTTTAGATACTCCTGTATCACAAACTTATTTTCATACTGATTTCACTATTCTATTGGCCTGGATAGGATCTCAGCCAAGCCGATGGAAAACCTTTGTCGCCAACAGAGTAGCAAAAATCCAGACTGTCTTTTCCTGGCCAGTGGCATCATGTGAGTGGAAATGCTAATCCTGCAACTCATGGTGTGTCATCATCAGCACTGGTTACTTCATTGTGGCTATGTGGTCCAGATTTGTTGTATGATTCATTTCCTTTTCAGCCAGCATCATCTACACCACCACTGAATGATTCTGTGCCCGAGCAAAGATGTACTTTTATACTTCAACAACCGCTGCCAGTCACTTGATAGATGCTTATGATTTATTTTATAAATATTCTTCTCTCACTAAACTTAAATGTGTTATAGCATTATGTCTGAGGTTTGTAAATAACTGTAGAAATTCAGGAGATAAGGTAAATGGAATTTTAAAAACCAGTGAATTAACTAAAGCTATGCCTGTGTTAATTAAATTAATGCAATATGTTGAATTTAAGAATGAAATCAATACTTTAAGCAGAAATCAATCATTATCTTGTACAAGCAAAATTTTATCTTTAAATCCATTTTTAGATCATTCAGGTATTCTCAGGGTGGGCGACATGAAAACCTTGCATACGGCATTAGGCAACCCATTTTGTTGCCAAAGAAACACATTTTAACTCATCTCATTGTTAGACATTACCATAAAATACTTTTGCATGCAAGTCCACAACTCCTGCAAACTTGTATTCAAGAACAATATTGGATCATAACTGCTAGAGCTGTTATCAGAGATTTAGTTAGAAAATGTGTAAAGTGTTCCAGAATTAGAGCATCTGTCACTAACCAACTGATGAGCGATTTGCCATCTAGTCGTGTTTCCCCTGCTCCTGCGTTTTTGCACTGTGGAGTGAATTACGCAGGTCCTTTTCAAATTAAAGCAAATAAGGGTCGAGGCTCTAGATCATTCAAGGCATACATAGCTTTATTTGTTTGTTTTACGACAAGAGCTATTCACTCAAAATTAGAAACTGATTTTTCAGCAGATGCTTTTATTGCAGCCCTTAAGAGGTTCATTTTCCGTAGGGGCAAAAGCAGTGTTATATATATATATAGCGAATGCGGTTCCAATTTTGTTGGAGCAAAATGCAAACTCATGGAATTTGAAAGGCTTGCTAGATCTCCAACCAAAACATTAACAGATATTTGGTTGATAATGGCATCTAAACCTTCCAGGTGCACCACATATGGGTGGACGCTGGGAAGCTGGTATAAAATCAACAAAATATCATTTGAAATGAGTAGCTGGTGAGGCGAGATTGACATATGAAGAATTTGAAACATTTCTCACACAAATAGAAGCTTGTCTTAACACACGACCTTTAACTAATTTATCTAATGATCCAAATGACTTATCAGCTTTGACACCTGGTCATTTTCTTATTGATAGATCATTAACAAGTATTCCTGAACCAAATTACATTGAAGTTAATGTTTCCCATCTCACTAGATGGCAACATATTCAAAAAATGGTTCAACAATTTTGGAAGCGCTGGCACAACAAATATCTCTGTCGATTACAACAAAAACCAACAAAGACCATGGACAGTATTTCAAGGTGGGTGGCATGTTCGTGCCTTATGTAAATTTTGAATTTGTTCTCTGCAAGAGGGTTCCTGCGAGCGCTGAACAATATCTATTGTACCAACTTGTTCTTCAACAACCAATAAATGCAATAACGAACATCTGTCTTACTTTCCATCCACCTGTTAATATTGAAAATATCAAACATAGTTCAGTGATTGAGATCTTAATAAAAGAAGGCATAATAATGATAAATATTCATGAATATACGGTTGCAGTGTTTGGTGACACAGGTCCCTTTTATTCCATTCTCGAAAGGTAGGCTCCATGTTTAGATAAAGGAAAGCATCACTCAAAGATGATCCGTGAGATGATCACTCAAAGATTATCACTATAAGTGAGCTATGCACCCCACAATTTTATACAGTTTTCATCTTCTTAAACAATGATGAAATTAGAAAAGTAAACTCTGCATGGCTAACAGCAAAGCAATGGAGCGGAAGAAGCAGGAGAAGAGAGAAGGAGGAAGCAGAAGAAGAGAGAACAGACCAGGAGTTGTGATGCAATTACCTTTTATATGGGATTACATTTCAGATCACATGACAGATTAATATCCAGATTCCATTGTGCAATAAAGATTAGATGATGGATCTTTTTCCTTTAGTTTGTAGAAAAATTATTGCTCTTATTTTTAGAATGAAGACTGGAGTTAAAGAGCAATTATCAATTGTTTATTTGAAAGAGACATATTTTATTTTACATACATACATAAATAAAACTCCATGCAACAGCCTTGGTGAGCCATGGCCTGCAGTGCCCTGATAACTGCTTTTTTGACCATGGGCACCAGGATGCATAAGCATATATCCTGGACAAGTGGTCAGCTTATTGCTGAACACACACATATACATAATGATTTTTCCACTTTAATCTTCCTTTACAGTCTTTTTATTTATGTCACATGGACAAACACAGATTTTGCGCTCGCTTTTATTTCCTCCTACTTACTTAAAATGGTCTACTGGGGTGCAAGATAGTACTGAATATATCTGGGGAGTTGCATTTCATAGTGTTACATCCATTCTAGTTTAATATGCATTTTTGCTTTGGAGCTGGGGATAGGGAGATGCGAATTGTGAATAGCTAAAATTGCAGATACTGAATCAGAACAATGGAAATATGTTCGTATTTATAAGGATATCAAATTTATGCATGATATACCTTTTATTTCATCCTCATCTTTTTCTTTCTCAGCATCTTTGGCAACAATTTCATCAATATCCTCTTCCAGAATTATTTCTCCATCAACCCAAGCTAGTTCAACATCTTTAGATTTCACAAAATCCAAAGAACTAACTAAGGAATCTTTTAATTTTACCTAAAAGATCAAATAAAATAAAATTTAAGATATAAAAAAGATAAAATTTAAGTGCCACAATATGTAATGACCAAAAGAAAAATATCTGAATATTCAGAAATCATATAAACTACTACTTAGCATTTTGTGTAAATAAGGAATCTTGGGTTACAGAAAAGTACATCAAATTCAGTGTCTATAATTGAGAATAATGCACAGAAAATATGTTAAGCCTAAAACCAAATGATATATTCAAAACAACCCAAGCAATATAAAAAAAAAGATAATTAAATATAATACAGAGATTAAAAGATATTTAAATATTTCCTTTCCAGTATGAATAAATATCAAGTTGGAAGTCAAAAGGGAAGAGTTTAACTACCTCCCTCCCTCCCCCAAATTAAGATATTTAATAGTTTTATTTCTAACATCACTCTACTCTTTAAGTTTTCTACTACTGTATAAAAATATATATGTACATAACAGTTCTCGTCGAATCAAAAAAATATTACAATATTCATTAAACAGAAAGAATCTGTTTGTTATGGCAATATGTGCATGATTTAATTATTTTGAGGGAAGTATTCTTAAAAAGAAACAGGTAATAATACATTACATTAATATTACTTCATAAGAAAACTTGCAAAACTTCTCAGAAAAGTGAGATCAATACAGGATCTAGCTAGTTGACCACTGGTCAGCTTACATCAGCAGATATTCCCAGATGACAGAAACATTATCTTATGCTAAAGTATGTGAGTTTGGTTTGGTTTATTTAATTTCTGCAAAGCATGCTAAGGATATCTTCCGAAACTCCATTTAAGTTTTGATGGAGAACATCTGAGTGCTTAGTACCTCACTACCACTAACGTGTTATTGAACTTTCAAACTGACAGATTTTCAAGTGCCCATTTTACAAGGGCAGTACAATCACAATCAGATTCTAGAGGCTAAAGATAGGCAACTTCATACTCGTGTTCATTGAACAATATCTAGACATTCCCATCTCTACAGACAGCCATAATAAATGGAAAAGTAAACATACAGTAAATACATGATTGTGCTGTTTTACAGATATGCTATTTCAAAATGGTCTCAAAGCTAGTCATCCTTCCTTTAATGACGATATTATAACATGATGTAACAGATCAAAATATAGCAAAATTTCTATATTTTATTGCAAGAAGAAAATAGTTTGAATTGTGAGATTTTGAGTGTTTTCTACATGTCTGATGTGAGGAATAATATGAAGGTCCACACGTAATCAGACCCCAGAATATTTTTCTACTGATCAATGTTCTACATGTTCCTGACATTATTATAGTTTCTGTTTTACATTTATTTATAAAAAACAGGATTTCACAACAGCAAGTCTAAAATGAATATTTTGCTCTCTTTGCATTGTTTCGGTCAAATTTGGTAGCAGACATATATTAAGTTTAGTAATCACATTTGTTCCACTAATACTTCTTTGTACAGAAAAATCAATTTTAGCAGTAATTTCCAGTTTCCTTTTACAGAATGTTTCATATACAATATTTTGTAGTGAATTTTGCAGTCATGACTTTAAAAATCTCAGTATCCCCTGCCAATGATTTCAAAAATGCCAGTGTGCCATCCAGGAAGGCACTTCCAGTTTAGTTTCTTTGGAATAATGTTAGGTTGTTCATTTTTTCTTTATCCTGAATTAATTTTCGATGCCTTGAAAACAAGTTAAATCTTCAAAAACACAATCTTTAAAACACATCTTCAAAATGTAAACAAAAGAATTATACAACAAAATGGACAAATATTTTTAAACTTTAAACTTGTGTAATGAATAGAAACATATTTATGTGTAAGCATGGTGTTATTATAGTTTTACACAATTCCTACATTTTTTTTGGGGGGGGGGGCTCAAACCAAGTTTAACATATTTAACTGAAAAATAAGACACCCTTCTTTTTTGCTATATTTCCATTCTAAAATTCAGTAGTTTTATAAATGTGTGTTTTTTATAATGGAATTACAGAATGAGAGGAAGGAGTTTAATTATCATACTATGATTGCATAACTACTGCAAACTATAACAGCCATGTTTAGTTGAGTAATTTTAATTTAGGCCTGCATCCACTCACTATTCTGATATGACTGAAGACAAATAAGTAATAACGTATTACTTTTTCTTAAAGCGAATGAATTTGTCTTTCATAATTAATGGTACTTTTATTTCAAGGACAATCTAAAAAAGCAGCGATTCTCAACCGGTGGTACACAACAGAAAAATAGGTGGTATGCAAAGAAACAAAGTATTTTAAGTTGTTATAGGTCGAACGCAAAGAAACAAAGTACTTTTTAACTATCAAGTTCAAAAATTAAGTACCCCAACATCCTGTTTAAGTTTTTTCTCTAACACTTGTAAATTTATGCAATCTGAGCTTTGTCCAAGGTCAATAGCTGCTCATTAGTTTAGCAAAATAATCCGTTTTTATTTTCACAAATATTCTTTTTGCCTTAGAGATAACAAAATTTGTCATAAATGATGTTTTTAAAAGGAGTAAACAATCCCCTAAAACCTGACAATCGTTTTAAATCAAGCTGTGAAAATTCTTAATTTTATTAAAAGCCGAACTTTAAATTCAAGAATATTTTTGATTTTATGCCAAGAGAATGGTAATGAGCATGAAATGTTTTTGTTACAGTCCAAAATAAGTTGGTTATCCAGAGGAAAAGTTTTAAATCATCTCTTTGAACTTTGATCAGAAATTCAAATTTTCATCTGTGGTTCAAAATTTGAATTGCAAAAATGTTTATTTAGTGAACTATGGTTAGAGCATTTAGCATATTTAGCTGATATTTCTGGAAAGTTAAAAGAATTAAATTTAGGATTACAAGGAGAAAGTGTTAATTTGTTTACCATTAGAGACATGCAATGATAAAAAAATTCGAACTAATAATCAAAGAATTGGATAGTAATATTATAAGCTAAAAATTATTTGAAAATAAAAGAATTAGCATCCAGCATTGCTTTTCATTGATAAATAATTTCAGCATGTATTTTCTCAAGGATTATGAAAAAGAAAGTTGGATTATAAATACATTTTGTTCAAACGTACCTGAAATTTTATCTTGTGAAAAAAAGAACAATTAATAGAAATTTTAACTATAACTGAAGATTTCGAAAATAACACACTTGTTAACTTTTGGCTGAGCTGAAAAAAGGAATTTTAAAGGCATTTCAAATAAAGGTATTAAATATTTATTGACTCTTTGCACAACCTATTTGTGTGAACAACGATTTTTTTTCTTAATATTTGAAAAATAAATACACAACAAAATTAAAAGTGGATCCTAATTTACAATTAAAAGTAAGTGAAGTAACATCAGACATAAAGAAATTGATCTCTCTTAAGCAGGTCCAAATTTCGCATTACATTTTATAGTTAAAGTATTATAACTTAAATTTTGATAATTAAAACACTAATCAATTTTTAATTTAATATTTTATTTTATGTATGCATATTTAATACAAACTTACATTTTATTTCTTAAAATTTATTCTAAAAGGTTAACGTTTTATATTTAAGGAGTCTTATTTTCAAGTAATCACAGGAATCATGTTTTTTCTAGAATACCTTTAAAATACCACAAACATAAACATGATATTGAGTTACATAAAATCCCTTTTATTTCTTTCCAAAAAAGAGCACTGACATTTTAATATGAGGCCATCTTATTTTCAGGATACAGAGATGAATTATGTGATTATTATTATTATTATTATTATTATGAATGTAAATAAATTTAAATTTAGTCAAATTGACTTTCATGTAAGCAATATTTTACACACGTATATATAAAGAGAATTCTGATAATCCACATACTTTGGGTCCAAGAATTGTGTGAATTAAAGAAGATTCTGAATAACAAACATGTCTTCCCAAGTTTTGTTTACATATCCTCCTTTTTAATTTTTATACTAAATTTTGAATGCTTCCACATAAATAACTAACCAAAACATAAATCACATTAATGACTATGAAACAATTAAATTTTTAAAATAAAACTATATACAACAAAAATTAGTTCAGTAAACTGGAAAACAAAATAGAGAGAAAAAGACTGAACGAGAGGGAAACATTTTGAAGAAGTAAAGAACTTTTTTTTAAAAGCATGTCAAAGTGCTTAATTAAAAAAAATGTACACCCATCAACAAAATAACTTTCTGATTAATTTGCAGACATTGATACAAGGAATCAGCAGCAAGTTTTTCATAATTTCTATGCTATTTCTGTCATTATGCTCCATGCCTGTGCAACTGTACTGATAACACTAAGGAATTAATAAAAAAGCTTGCACTGAAATTTTCTGACTTAAGAGAAAATATCTATGCCCTTTAGTCTCTTTGTTCACATTTTTTATTTCCGAATGACACAACAGATTTCTGCAAATGCTATTTCTAAGAATACATCTGTATTTGCTACTGATGTAAAAAGCTTGGTTGTTGCACAAAATGTAAGTAAACCAGCAATAGGGTGAATTTATGTTGGATTTCAACACCCGAAAAGTTTTGGGCAAATAAATTAAGAATTAACATTAAAACACACTGACATATGCAGCCAAAAGTACACTTATATGAAATGAAAAATTTCCACAAGTTCATTATGCGTGGTTGTAGAGTTATTATGATATTCTGAAGCAGAAAACCTGGAAAATGTGCAATGTCCTCATTGGAACTCGAATCCTGGATCTCTCGAATACACATTAATCATGCTTCCAATTACACCACCAAGGCATGCAGAAAGGAGGTAGGAAATATCTTATATGGTTACTGTTAAAAGATAACACTGATATATACAAAGAAAATGCTGTATAATTTCAATGATAATATAAATATGCTTCTTCAATCAAAATATGTAATAAGTATAAAGCATTTTTGATGAAGATTATTTGTATATGTAAGGGGGAAATGCCATCAAATATGTATAAAAGAATTTTTTTTAATTGAAATTTTGTTTGTCCATATCCAAAGCTTCCAAAAATAAGCACAAATTTAGTGACCTCAATTATCTGAATTCTGCTGACTCCCCCCCCAAAAAAAAACACTTAAGGTTAAAGTATATTTTACTGTTTTAATAGTAAATATAGGAGAAATTTTGGCATACTGCACCTGGTAAATATGACTTTCTGTTGTAGCATCAACCATTTCCAGCAAATGAGGTGTAAATACTTTGCCCTGAACAACACCAGATACACAATATGTTGCTAATGATTCAGTAGCTTCTGGGGGTCCACGAACAATTATAAGTCTACGAGGCTTGATCATGCTGAGTATTTTTTTAATTGATTCACTGTCAGAACGACCTTCAAAATCTATGAACTGTACACTAGCCTTGATGTCTAAAGTCTGCATGTATGATATGCATTTGGTAGGTAATTCAGTAATATCTATAATTGAAAAATAAATATTTTATTTTAAGGGATTAATTATGCATCCTTGAAAAATTTCAAAATGATAGAACAATACAATTACTAAAAGAAGTAATAAACATTTTACATTTAATTCAACACACTCTACACATGAACTGAGTAAAAAAAGTCATATATTCATCCAAATATATTGATACCTTGCTTTTAGAGAAAGCATATATATTCCCAAAAAATTCCTATTTCTCGAAATAATGTAACAGATGTATTTTAAGAGTATAAAGAAATGGCAATATCACAGCCATGAATCTAATATAAATAATAAAATAAATAATACTTATAATAAAATTAATTTCTTTACAACTTAAAATGCATCAAAACAATGCTACTCAAATTTGGAAAAAACAGTTTTCTAATAACATTTTATTATATATTTGAAATAATTAACATATGAATTCAAATTTGATGCTTGTTATATGTAATAATTATGATTAAGGGAATTTACAACAAAGAATTAAGACATTTTACACAACTTCAGAATTTCTAAAGTATAATGGGAACCTTTCAAGTCAAAAATTTAATTCACAAAATTCAGCAAAATTAACTAGGAAAAATGCGGAATAATAAGAAGCACAGAGAATTGGATACATGTATCAATATATTTCTTCATATTGTACGTTCTTACACCTACAATTCATCAAATCGTAATGTTATTTATTCTCTAATTAAAACAACACTGTGATTTAATGCATCTTCAATATACAAAATGATGTAATGCTATTTTTGGCACTTTGATTATCCCCACCCCCGATGAAAAGCCGCAAACTTGCTGGCAACTAAATTTTTCGCCAAGACAAGAGTTGTTGTGACTGCCAATATATATATATATATATATATATGTATAAAGTATATTTATATTTTATACATACCGTTTTATTAGCACAGTGCAACAAACTCTTTGACATAATAATAATAAAACATGAAAACTTAAAACTAACCTGATAATCATGTATCAAAATATTATTTTAAAAAATGTACTACCTTGAACACTGTCATCATTTTCCATTTTGTTCTCCTTATTTTCTTCTTCAAGATTTGTTGGTTCTAAAATCATATAATCTTCTAACCTAAGAACAATAAAAAAAGAAATAACACATTTTTAAGAACAGGTAAAAAAATAATAACATTATAAAATCTTTTGCACAAAAGCTAAACAATTGAAAAAATAATTAATCCAAGAAAGTAGTTAAAGAGACCAAGCTTTAAAATTGCGTAAAATTCAATCTTTGATTGATTAAAAATGAAAAATCATTTTAGAAATATTTCTTAGCTTAGCACCATAAAAACTTGCATAAATATGCAAACCAAATTAAAGTAGTGTAATTAATGCAAAATGTATAAATCTTTGAAATGAAAGAATGGCTGAAAAATAATCAACAAGAGAAAAATTTTAATAATTTATTAAGATACATATATACATTGTAAGTGAAGTACTTTTATATATTACTGACTACTAACCTATTTCTATTCATTATTTTGTTTTCATAAATTAATAGAAGGTAACATAAAAGCATTTTTATTTACGTCTATTAAATAGTCTTCTTGTGTAATAAGTTACTAAAGCAGAAAATATACATGCTCTTAATGCAGTTCTCACATTTTGATTTAATGAATTCACAACAAAAATACTTTCTTTTGTAAATTTAAACATGCATGTTAAATATCTATTTTCTTCAGTTTAAAGAAACTTTCCCTTTTTGTTACATATTTCAAATTTATTTTGCACTGTAGAAGTCCACTTGATATTTAAGGTCTAATTTCTAATACTGGTGATAAATATATAGTTACAGTGAATGAAACTAATTAAAATACATGCCATATAAACTTAGTAGTTTTAATTACTATTTTGTTACCTTAAAAATAAATAAATAAAATAAATTCATTTATACTGATTATTTTTACATCTTACTTTTCAAATTTTAGAAAAGCAATAAATATTAAAAAACAATTAATAATATACCTTTTCCATTCCTTTAATTAGAAATATAAAGTTTCAAATCACTAAATTATGCATTTGCATAAAATAGAATTTTAACTTCAGTTAAAAAAAATCTCCTGAAGCAACTTTTTTTTTTAATGAATTAATTTTTTTGAATTTTTAGAAGACTTTTTCACTGGCATAAATAAATCAAAATACAGACAAATTGGAATATAATTCTGTTTGATATAAGAATGTAATATAACATATGAGTGTGTGTTTCTAGTTCATTACTGGTACTGGAACCAAAAATATCCATTTCCACAATTTGTTTTATTTATTTTTGTTTTTATTAATTTTTGTTAGTATGATTAATTTTATTTCTAGGATATGACCAGATAATGGCTAATTATAATTGCAAATTTTAATATCGCAAGAAGAAAACTATTCTTTCCTCAACAATACCAAAATGTAAAACAGTTCATTGTTAATAACAAGCAAACTTACACACTGTAGAGTGTCCTGGCTAAGAATAAGACAAATCTGATTTTTTTAATATTAGAATTCATATAAAATGAAAAGAAGGTAAATTCTCTTGAACCTGAATCAAGTTTTAAAGCTCCTTTTTTTTCTATTGGAATACTTTTAAAAATGCCCCTGAAACTTTTAATACCTCTAGCTTAAGTTACATTAGGAACACATTTTGATTTACACACAAATTCAATTTTCTTTCAAATAACTCATATCTTTTGTATAATGACTGGTAATTAAATCTGACTAAAACTTATATTTTCATTTGCTAATGTTTTGGAATATTCAGAAAAACACATTTTTAAAGCCCCACACTGACTTTTCCAGAAACTATGCTACAGAATACAAATATGGGTTGGACAACTAAGGAGTCAGTTCTTAATCAGGTGTGAAGTTTATTAGTTGAACTGCGGTTTAAAATTTTGAGAACTGAAAATATTTCTCATGTGTTAAGAAAGAATTATTTAATACCCAGTTTTGTTTCCTATTTATTGTGCTACATGTAGTGAATTTCTGCAATAAATTTTCAATATTTCCCCTGCTTATCTAGAAATATCAATGAACCTACAACTCACAATATCAAAAACTCTGATGTCAGTAATTTTTTATTCATTTGGATAGCTCTTATGTGAAATATATTTAAAAGTATGCCTTTTAGCAACATACTTTCTAATAGCACTTACTTAATTATCTCACCATAATCATCCCATTTAATTTTCTCTTCCTTAATTGGGAACATTGGGTAAGATTTTTTTGCCTGTTTGAAAAAACCTCCACCTCTTGGCTTTCCCTATTTAAAAAAATTAAATAAATTCAATTAATGTGTACCAGTAAAAAGCACAAAAAGGTAAATAAAAATTAAACATTTTAACATTTCCGGAGGATGCAAAAGAATATATTACTTAACATACACATATATTGCTTTATTTCCTCATATACTGACATTGCATATATACTTTTCAAGTACCTGTTCTTAAAATAAGAGGATATAATAAAGTATAAAAAAATAAGGTCTATAGAAAAAGTTCCATAAAAATTTCAATAAAAGAAATAGCCATTATAATTTTATGAGTTAAAAACCAAATCTAAAAGGAAATGCACAATCCTTAGACTCACCAATATTGCCTGAATGCCACTTCCATAACATATATATTAATTCTTTAAAATTTTTCAGTAATATACACATTATTAAAATTTGTTTAATTTCCAAAGAGCCTGATGGTTGAGTGTTTATGTGCAAAAGTAGCACTGCACATGAAAGGTCTGAGATTCTGTTATAGGCATAATGTTCACATTCCTTTTATTTTGCTTAAAAATTTACTCTTAAAAGTAGTTTTAAAGAAATAACGAAAAAAAAAAATAAAATTAACTATTTTTCCCCATTCTTTATACTAGCTTAATTACGCACATTACCTCATTTCTTTATAGCAGCCTCATTATGCACATTCCACAACTGTTTTCCATAACAGCTTAAATCTTTGAATAAATTGTTGGTGGCAAAATCCTTTTTTGAACTTTCGCTTTAGCAATGCTTTTCCTATTAGAGTAAGACTCAATACTCGAAAATTTTAGCTTCTGGTACATTTTATCCATATTATTAATAAACAATTATCTTCCTTTTATCTTGAATCCAGAAATGTGTTACTTCCCCCCCCCCTCCTTTGTTAGAATTTACAATCAAAGATTCAGCAGCTAAACATTTGTTTCACCAAGTCTGCGAATTTCTACAAACCTTTCTCCTACACCCCTTCAGAACACCACCAGCAGAGTCATCTCACAAAAACTCAAAGTGAATTTTCTTTTCATTCAACATGAATGATGTTATTCGTTCCCACTTCCCCATCTTCCCTGTTCTATTAATAATGGGGTCAGGTGAAGACACAAAAGCAACTGAGCAATGAACTTAAGAACAAGCAACAGTTAAATAATACGATAACACCAGATTCACTAGAAGGAAAAGTTCTGTGAAAACAATAAAATTTTTAACTAATATGCCTTGTGCTTTAAGATCAAAGTAACTTTATACACAATACTGATGTTAAAAATCCAACACTGTATGCAATAAACATGAAAATTTCCCATATTCATCAGACTTTTAAAATGTGATAGTTATGGATATTCAAATGAACAGGAATTTAATTTATCAGCTTCTGTTCTTGTACGATATATGAAAATTAAATGACATTATAAGATAAGAAAGCACATTAAACAAAATGAAATGAATTTTGTAAAAGCATAATTACCTCTAATTTCATCATTAGGTCATGTCTGGCATTCCCTCCACGATCAATCTCCAATTCATCTTCACTTTCTTCACTTGAATCTGAACCTGCAAGCTCCCTATATGTGGAAACACATAAAATTTTCTAAAAAAGTATCATTACTGATAATTAAACAGAAAAAAAAAGTATTCTATAAAAAATTAATATTAAGTATAGCAAATGCCACAAAAATCAGAAACACTTTAAAAAATGACAGATACATATGCTAATAAAGTAATACAATTGCCATTATTTTAATTACAGGAAACTTTTTCCATTTAAGAATGTTATAAGAAAGATTCATATCAGCCATGTTGTCAAAAGCAAGAACTTATTATATTTGTGTTCGAGATTCGTTTCTCAGATTTTGAAAGCGAATAATATAGGTCCTAAACTACACAAAGAAAAGTGCAGGAGTGCTTAAGAGAGTCAACACTGCTTAGACACCAAAGCTGAAAGTATGAGAAGTTGGTCGTTAATTATACTTCTTAGGAGTGTATATTTAAATTATTGATTTTAAGCATACATTTTTAAGAAAGGGTAACCTTATAAGTAATCTTAGAGCTTTCTCAAAGACAAGCACAAAGTTTTGTAAAAAGAATCTCAGCATTGTGGATGCAGAAAATTCCCTTACAAAAGAAAATCTATCGATCATTCCAGTATATATTTTAATGAACAAATATCCATTATGTTTTAAGTAATTTTTAAAAAATTTCACACTTTGACATGCAATAATTCACACAGATAACCGACAGTTAAAAATGACTTGTTATGGCTTATATTATCAATTACTTAAAGTCAAGAGTTTTGGAATTAATTTAGGAATCAGATACGAAATAAAATTTGCTCATTTTGGCAATTTGCTTCATTCTGGGTCAAACAGCATTTCTCATTGAACTCATAGTTGACTACTCCATTTTTTAAGATTCTAAATTAGGCATACCTAAAAATTATGCATCTGAATGTATGGAACTCTCAGTTTTCATTTACAGCAAAATAAATATTTTATTAACTTGAATTTTAATTCTACAGGGCTCCCATACATAATTCAGTGCTTCTTTACATCAATTATTTAAAATGCCATTTTATTTATCAACAGTGAAGGAAGCTTTTTAATTCAGAATAACTTAGAAATTAAAAATTTTAATTTAGTATTAGTGTTATTTAAAGCATAATTAATTTTTCTAAGAAAATATAATAATATATTAAAAATACTTTTCTCCGTAGTATTTTTTATATACAAGACTACAGTAACATTATTTTATATAATCAGAATCTATCACGCATCTGACTTTTTTTTAATTTTTTATTTCCAATGACAAGACAAGTACAATAGTAGGAAGTACAAACAAACAATTAAAGGTGTACATAAAATGACCTCAAGTTACTGCCTCAAGAATTCTCTAACACACCAGTAAAGCATAGTTTTAGAGTCGAGAAGAAGTGATGCACATGGATGAAGGTAGTTTCTATTCATTGGATCTGTCGAATTACAGAGAGGGCAGCCAGGGTTCAACAAGATTCCAATGTGATGGATGTGTTCTGCCAAGCAATCATGTCTAGTCAGAAACTAGAACTGAGCAACAGCTTCCCACCATGGACTGTTGGGGACTGCTAAGAGACCTTCAGTTCTCAAATGCTTTATCCGAAATTGAATTTGCTATTTATAATTTTTTCCATTATTTGCTTGACATAATTCCTGATAGAATGGAAAGATACATGGTTCACAAGAAAGGCATAAATTTGTTTCAATCTGTACGATTTCAAATGGGTTTGAAAGTTTTGTAAGCTCTTGAATATTATCTGGCAACTCAAAATTTCTTCTGATATCCTAGGAAACTGAACAAAACTCTTTCTTGTTTTAAAATTTCTACTGTTAGTTGAATAATTAATTAATTATTTCCAGATCTAATTAATTTTTAATAAAGAATCACAACCTTTTTCTTCACTGATAACTTTAATGAGTTTACTGTTTGTCAATAAAAGCATAGTGTAAATCAGTGTTGATATGATGGCCCCAATAATAAGCCTTACAGCCTGATTCTGTAGAAGTTCCAGTTTCTTAAAACTTGATCATCTACCAAAATAAGTGGTTCAACAGCAGTGAGTAATTAAAGGCAGGTAAAAGTCTTACAAATAGTATGTAAAGTTGATCTATCACATTCCCAAAGGGATCCAGTTAGTAGCTTTAAAACAGTCACTCGGCTCAAAAAGTGACTTGAGATTGATTCAGTATGAAACTTCCGGTTCAACTGTCAAAAGTGAACCCCAAATAATCAAACTTACTGGTTTGGGCAAAAGCAACATTCCTGCACTTAAGGTTTGGGAGGAGTGGATGAGAGACTAGCAAAAAGACCAGAAAACAGACTTCTTCAAATTCAAAGTCATATTACTTTCAAAGTACCATTCTGATAGTGATACCAAGAGCCTGATTAATTCTCATTTCTATCAAGGATTTCATACTTTGCTGTGATGCCTGCATCCAAATGACTAGATCATCCACAAAGAGCAGATTTAATGGCCTATTTAAGGCAGAAGTTAAGCCACTGATGTAGATATTAAACAATGTGCAATTTCCAACTAAACCATGAAGCAGAATGAAACATTTAGAGAAGTCTGATCTTGCAGACACATTGGTCAATGAAAAACCTTATCCACCTACGCATATTTCCACAAACTCTAGCACCAAGTAATTTTTGGTGCAGTTTCTCTCTCCATCCATGTTAAAAATCAATAAAATCAAGCATGTTTTAAAATCAATAAAAACTGCTGCTAAAATATTCCGATTGTCCAAAGCATCCTTTACAATTTGAGGTAAGCAACCTGATCTTTTTTTACTTCTGATATCACATCAGAATTTTCTAGATAACATGTTTGTTATTGTATTGCCTTAAAAAGATTCTCTGCTCCTAAGATAACTCCGAGAACTTTTAATATTTCAACTACTTCAAAATTGCCACATGAAAAATTAGGAAAAAATGTTTTCACTTTCAAAAATGTTTACATAAAGCTCAAAATTCTATCTAAAATAATTTTTATCCTTAGTGCGTAATACATAAAATCAAAAAGCAAAGGGAAACAATATATATGCAATGATACAATGATGTAGATGACTTGTTGATTCCCAAATTGCCCACAGACTCATAGAGCTGAGTAGATGGAAATGATGGACTTGCAGACAGATGTGGTTGAATTAGACATATTTTTATTATTGAATAAAGCATTTTTGGAGACACAGTATTTGCTTCACACAGAATTATGGGTGCAATATGCATCCCACAATTCTAAAACTTAGACCATCTTCGAATAATGGACAACAGAGTGACCACAGCAGGGCATTGAAGCTAGAGTAGAAAAGAAGGTGAAAGCGAGAGCGTAATTTGATTGCAGTGGTAGTTATAATAAAATTTTTCTTTCATCTGATTGTCTATACACAATGCAGATGGTTAGAATGACATAATGCAGAATTAGTTTTGAGCTATGACACCATATCGAAAAACTATTATTATTATTAGATTAGACAGGGAAGTGCCCAAATTGAAAAGAAGAATTATGGGGTTATTGATCATTTAATGTATAATTCATAGTTGTATATTTTTTATCTTGCATAT
>KK112648.1:374401-392697 GCA_000611955.2 Stegodyphus mimosarum
TATATATTTCATTTTCAGTTAGTCAGACTGCAAAATCATCTGCTTTTTAAAAAGTGACTAAGTTGTATTCAAGTAATATTCCATGAGGAAAATAAGATAAAATGCTTTTTATTTATGTATCTGAAATATTTCTTCATTCTGATATACTTAATACTGAGAACTTTTGCATAAAAATGGGAAAGATGCTCAAAAATATAAAAAAGAAATCATGAAGACAGTAATTACAAGAAGTTAAGAATATATCAAAATAGTATATAAGAATATACAGAGTTAAGAATATACATAGTTTTAATATTTTTGCACTATACTCCATATAACTAAATACAAACTTACGCTTCCTTTTCAGCTCGATGCCTAGCTGCTTCTAATTCCTTTTCTTTTTCTCGCTTCAAATATTCTTCCAATTCTACTCCCTCCAAACGAACTCTTCTACGAATCTATGCATTGAAAAAATTTTAATATTTAAATAAATTAATATTTGTTATAGTTCCAAAAGTATACATATTTTTTTTATTTTTTAAACAATAAATCTGAACATTACATAAGATCTGAAAAACTTCCTCACGTATTAGTTTACATCTCTTTTCTCTCAGCAAAAATATACGTAGTCTCCTTAAAAAAAGGCACAAAAATTTTTACATATGTATCTTGCTCAATGTTATAATTTGTTCTCTGTTTATACATGAGTAAAAAATTATATAAAAAGTAATTCACACACATTTACTTTTATTTTATTCTACCCAATTTAACTATTTTTTTTTTAAACCTCAGCATGTTCTGCATTAATGAAAATTATACTGAAACATGTATGCATGGCTCTGAACAAAATAGCATTTAATTTTTTTCTTAATGAAAGGAAGAGTGAAAAAGTATCATTATTACAGACTTGCAAAGCATGTCATTATTGGAAATAATCAAAACACTCTGATCAGATCCTCCCTGCAACTCAGATCCACCCTTGCAGCAGCTACTGGAAGGTTGGTGTCAACATCAAGTGTGCATAGAAGGCTTCAAAAAGGAGGTCTGTATGCGAGCCAAACAGCCATTTGCGTGCTGGTTATGTCATCTCATAACAGGAAATATTTGAGGCAGGCATGTCAACATGTCCACCAGCTGATCCACCAGATGACAGCTGATCAATGGAGGGCTGTTTTCTGTACATATGAATTTAGACTTAGCCTCCAAAGCAACTTAGGCATTACTTGATTTGGAGAGAACCTGAAATCCATTATCATCCTTCAAACACCCATGAAGGAGATGCATATGGAGGAAGGAGAGTCTGTGTTTGGGGTGGTATTTCTCTGAGTGGATGCCATGTCTTTCCACGTGGAAATATGAATGTTCAGGCATTTAGAGATAATGTCTTTTGCTTATGTGTGCCCACCCTTATGCAGGGGCAATAGGTGATAATTTTCTGTTACAGGGCAACAATGGTAGGCCACATAGGGCTCGCACCATGGATGATTGCTTTCAGCAACAAACAATTCAGCGCATGAAGTGGCCAGCTTGATCACCAGACCTGAATCTCATTGAACATGTCTTGGATGTTTTAGGAAGACGTATAGCTGCTCTCAATCCTCCCCTTCAGATCCTTGCCATGCTTGCAACTGCTCTACAAGAGGCTCTTACTTCCTATGGAACTGATAGACTGCATAATTGACATCATCACACATCGCTGTATATAATGTATTGCTGCTAGGGGAGATCATACTCCATACTAAAGGTAACTTTCGTATACCAAACTGACACATCTGATTTGTTCATTTTATACATATGCTAATTTCTATAACATCATAAATGTCTACTAATTTTTTTTCCATGTTATTTTATACCTTACTCTCTGCTGTATACTGTGGTTCAGTTTCATTAAATTTTAGATGTAACTTTTTCAGCAATCGTCATTTTTGTGATTTTTCTTAACCAATGATAACTAGTGTATACCTGTATTACCTTCATTTAATAACACTTCTCCACATTTCTTCATAAATTCTGTTAATTAGAAAATTTCGTTTTTGTTTGCAATAATAAGGAGATAATAAGGAGCTACGAAGCAGAAAAGGCTTTTTTTAATAAATAAAAAATTTTCAATTCTTGCACATTTTATAAGCTACTGGTAATGTTGTTAATTCAACTGCACATATCTAGAAAACACTGGTAGAATTAGCATACAGATTTAATTTTGGAAAAACCCTTATGCCAGGGTTTTTGTCAACAGTGTATATATCTATTTTTCTTTTGTTTAAAAGCATAAAAATTACACTGAAAATAGTTTTACTAGAAGGTATACACTTCCCCCCCCATAAAGTACTTCAGACTTCAATGCTATATAAAAGAGTTTGTTATTTCCACAAAAAAATTCTGTATCATTTAACCACCTTTTTCATTTTTTCCTTGCACTGATATTATTTTCTTTATACATAAATACATTTTTAAAATATAATAGTTTTACATTCAATAAATTCTAATTAAAATTTCTTACATGGTGGCTTGATTAGTTACTCATGTGCAAACAACGCAACTTTAATGTAAAAAAATTACAAAAGTAAGAATGTTAAACAAACAATTCACATGACCAGATGTGTACTCACATGACCCCACATGTACAGATTATCTAAATTCTATTACATTTCACTTATGTCAAATTTTTATAAAACTTAAAATTAAATGAAAATTTAGAAATTCCACCAAATAAAGAAAAGTATAATTACTTGTAATTCTATTGTCCTTTTTTCCGGAGATTCAATAAGTGTTCGTGCTAATGTACCAGGTAGACCTCTTGATGTAAGAATAATGCTATTCCTTTCATTACCACACCACTGAATAAATAGCTCACGAGAAAAGCCACATTCCATTCCAGGCATACTTGCTAGCACAACCTAATAAATAAATAAATAAATAAGACAAGAAGGAGATTTCAAACAGTATGGAATTAATGATCAACGCTCTATTTTTCAGTTTCTGAATTGCTGTTTTTAAACCTTGCTATAAAATGGATTCAAAATTCTTCTAGTGGTTTGAGTTCAGTACATATTTAAATATGTAGTGATTTTCTTTCTTCGCTACAATTATTACAGAAAGTAAGCGTTTCAGAGAAACATGCTGTTTAAATTCAGGTTATTATTAAGACCTTGCAAAACCTTGATACCAAAATTTATTTTGTTTCATTCATGGACACTGGTGGAAATTTTGGAAATGAGAGAGATGATGTTCTAGCAAAGCTAGGCATGAAACATCACAAATCTCAGCATTTCTCTCTGATTGAAAATACTTTTATAGAAATGATTCTGTCTCTATTTGGAACAGAGAATATCTGGCCTCACCAAAAGCACATTGGACCAAAGGGCTTTTTGCTACAATTTTTCACAGTATAAAAGTTGATCAGTTTCCAACATATTTTAAATTAACTCAAATTTTTTATAGCTATATAAAGTGATATGGACTGGCCTCAAAAGCTTTGTGCAGCTATGGTGTCGGCGATGAGGATGTCAAACATATTCTTCTTGAACCTTGCATTCATCATATCCAGAAGAAGATACTTCAGACAACTCTGAAGAGCTTGTCTGTATCTTGACATCTTTTTTGGACTAAAGAGGAAATTTCTGCTTTTTGAAATTTCTCACTTTAAATTGTTTTCATTATTTTATTTCTTTTTATTTCATTTTCATTTCAAAAATTAAATACTTACCCAGCTAGTTAGTTTTTACAGCTAATGCAATTAAATAATTAAAGACAGGACAATAGTCAGATAATGTGACATAAATAAGATGTAACTGACACTTAATGAAAAATAAAAATTTGCACAAAAGCATTAGTTAACATAAATTACAAGATTTGGCAGTTAATTATTTGCAAAATATTGAAATCAAAACCCAATTTATGGAAATTTGAAAACATGGAAAAATTAAGTCACCTCTTGTGGAAATTTTTTTGCTTTAATATGGTATATGATCACCATGGACAGATATGCATATCTCACATCTTGATTTCATAGACTTTACTAAAGGGTTGATCAAGTCTTGTATAACTGAATGGCACTTTTCAGCTTTTGGATGGTCCAGGGAGGAATTTAGCATGCTGAAATTCAGCACCCTAATGGGCCTATCATACATGCATTTGCTATTTGTTTCATATGAACAACTGTTTCAAACAATTTTGCTGCCTGCTTTACTATTGAAAGAAAGACACTCACTTTTTTCTTCCTTTTGAAAAAAATTGCAAGTTGCTCATTTTCAACCAATCAGCTATCAGCTTGTTTGTAATGGAGAACCAGTTTCTCCTTTCGATTTTAACCATAAATTGATCTGTGGTGATTGGCTGTTGTGACAAAGCAAAAAACTGTTCCAAACAGTTGTTCTTCCGAAACAAACAGATGCATGACAGCAGCCTAAGGCATCCCCCACGTGCTCAATCAGGTTCAGGTGGGTAAGGTGGCCAATCCATTCGAGGGCTATCTTCTGTTTGCAAGTATTCAACATCGCAAATGCTTGATGAGACAGAGCCTTGTCATCCATTAGCAAAAACAGTGGGACCCCTAAACACTGCTGAACAGTCTGTCTTGGGACAATAGCACTCCTAAACAGTCTGTCTTGGGACAATAGCACTCCTAAACAGTCTGTCCTGGAATTCCCGTATCTCATCCACATATCTTACAGCGGTTATAAAGCCTCCTTTAAAGATATACAGCTCGGTGCAGCCATTTGTCACAATTCCTACCCAAACCATTAAACTGTGGTCACGGAAACAGCCATGGACAAGGGAAGGCAAGTTGTGTATTCCTTCCTATCTCCAGATCAAAACACATCTAGAATCACTGTTCAGACTACATCTGGACTCCTAAGTAAACAATACTTGGGTCTAGATGTCTTAGCTCCACTAAACATGACGATGGCACCAGTTTAAATGGGTCCCTCTGGAAGCTTGAATAAGTGGGACACAAACCACTGGTTTTTCTTGCACACAATCCAACCTTGTTAAGTCTTTGTGCAGTAGTAGAATGGCTACTTTGAGTTCCTATCACAGCTTAAGGGTCTAAAACCAAATCTCTTGTAGTCGCTTCACATTTTCTTCGAGCCGACAATGACAGGAAACGGTCTTCTGATACAGTCATTGCTCTTGGTCACCCTTGTCTTGGTCACCTTGGCTGTCTATCAATTGATCCAGTGTTTAGAAAGAGATTCTAAACTCTGGATATGACACTTTGAGAGAAATTCAAATTGTAGGCGACTGCCATTTATGTTTGACCACCCTCGATTTAACCAATTATTTGCCACTTTTGACCTTCACTTAAATGAATCCTTTGAGTTCTAACTGCTGAACACTGATCACTCTCAGAAACCACATTCACTTTAAACAGCACTACAATGAATCCTTTGAGTTCTAACTGCTGAACACTGATCACTCTCAGAAACCACATTCACTTTAAACAGCACTACAGACCGTAATTCCAGCACAGTTTTACTTCACACCACATTGTCAATCACCAAATTTGCAAATTCCAATGTTAACATATGTGCAGAAGTTAAATTTTGTGTTCAACTGCATTTAAATAACAAAAATAATTACAGCATTGGGAATTGGTTGCAACATTAACTTAGTGAACATATTTTTTCTCATTACCCTTTAATTCTGATGACAGTGTATTTCAACAGATTCAAATTGCAGAACAGAGTGATAGCTTTGATCTTGACCCAAAAAAAAAAATCATAATACTTGTATTATTTCAAATATCAATTAATCATGTTCTATCTTTTCATGAAAAGTGGTAAAACAAAAAATATTCCTTTCAGTTAGTACCTGCTGTTTTTCTTAGCTTGTTCCGAGATTATTATATAATTATTCATAAAAGAGGGATAAATGTTATGCAGAACACTTTTTACTTAAAATTTGCTTTCTTTGAGATAGATAAGGTATACTGTAAGCAAGTAATACCATCAAACTTCAAAACTCAGTTATTTTTCAACACAAAAAATGCATAAGCAAGAAATAGTTATCTAAGTATTCAAAAAGTATTATTAAGGTATCATTAGAAATAATTCATGATCATAAAAGTGACTTCTGAAAATTTAGTGAAGCTTCAGTAAGATGATAATTTAAAGTTTCAGATGTTTTTTGCTCTTCTCTTGAAATGCCACCTTACAGGACAGCCCAAACATTTCAGCCTAAGGGCTGCATTATGGATTAAAAAAAAGGGGCTGCAAATAAAATAGTATTTTAGATATAAATTGCTATTATCTGGTATAGTGAATTCTCACATAAAAGTAAATAAATTTATAATACCAACAATTTAATGAGATGAATAATACTGTTTTAAATCTTTTAACATTCTAACATCTTTTTTCGTCTTATTATTTTGTTAATTTTAAACTTTAATTCTCTTGTGAAAATTTTTGAAACACCTTGTAAAGAGTCATCTGTTATTGAATCGTAAATAATCTGATTGTAAAACATTTTTATGGAGATTCATAGTAACGAAATCCTTAAGTTCACTGAATTTGTTTTAACAGAGTATTGCAAAATTCTCTTCATGACTGTGCAATTATCTAAAATCAGTATCATACCACAGATCTCATTCTGTGCACTATTAGTTTCTACTGAAACTAGGTCATGAATTATTACCAAACTTGCTTGAATTTCTTTTTAAATTACCAAATTTTGCTAATGAATGGTTTACAATCTAAAAACTCAAAAAAAAATTGATCTGAACAAAATTGGAAGCTATAAAACAGTTCACAAGCTGACATATTCAAAATGCATAATAAATTCATTTTACTTACAGATGCATCAAAAGACGGAAAAAGCAAGCTTTTTAAGATATGCGATTATCGATTGTGGGCAATAGTTTGTCAAAGCCTGTTATAAAATTATCTAATTATAGTCTCAGAAGTAATGATTGCTTTTAGAGGTTGCGAGCTTAGGAATGCGTGACATATTTTATTTATTTTAAATGCATTTAAGTGAACTATTTCAACTTCTCAAATATTCCAAATATATAGATAATAAAATAACTTCTAACTCTGTATTTTGCTCTCTAAAGGTATTTATTCCATTGAAAGCATTACCTTTATGTTGCATTTAAAATTTTAAAATGTAGTTCCAAACATTTTAAAATACAATCAGAACAGAATCAGATGACAAATATGCTGCATAACTGTTTATATAAAAATAAAAGTATTATTAGTCATCAACAATCTAATAGTTGCAATTTCGGCAAACCAGTGTGAATTGCCAGATATTAACTGTAGATTTTCAGTGTTTCTTAAACCATGGTGCTACAAGTCCACTGAGAACATCTCTTAGAAGGCATTAGCAACTATAATAAATAGATCAAACCAGTGACGATCTATAATAAAAAAGAAAGAGCTTATATGTTCATATATGTCACATAGTGCAAAGACAGACAGGCCGAGAGTTACAAAATTTGGTACACAAATTGTGTGAACAATGAAGGTGTGTACCTCTCAACAATTTTTTTAAATTAGTTTAAATCTTTTAAAATTTAATATTCAAAACATATTTTGTGGATTCTTGACGCATGTCTTAGTTTTGTACACAATTAATCACAGAATTTCACTGTGTGCACAACTCGATTAGAATGGAAAAATATTTATAAAATGAAGAATCTCTAAACATAATTTACCGAATTTGAGTGATTTTTCAAAACCACTTGATATTTTTGATCATTGCATTACCTTAAAATTCCAACATTCAAAAATGCATCTTTTATAAAATCATTTAATTTTCAAAAATTGTTGTACAAAATCTAATTAATATTTTTAGACCTACCATTAAAATTAAAATTATAAAAATTTTTAACTTCTTTTTAACAGGTGGTTTTTTTTTTTTTTTTTAATCTTAACATATTACAAAAACGATTCCCCACCTTCATGATTTCAAGCAACTGTCCCCTCTGCAGCATAGTCAGTATGTGAAGGCTGACATGACTTAAGACAAAAAGACAAAACGTAACAGTTTATAAACATTTGTTATTCATTATTATATATCTGTGTTATCCTTTTTTCAGAGTTAACTTTCTGCAAATTTTTCTAATACTTAAGCTTCGTATGATTTTTTTCCCTCTGTTTTAACCCATGTTAACTTGCAGGTGAAAGATACATATTTAAACAAGGGATTATTGATAATTTTAATGATGTAGATTAAAACTTTATGTGTCCTATCTGTTCATTCATAACATAAATATTACCTTGGGTTCAGGAATTTTACTCAGCTCCCCCAAGCTGTGACACAGCTGAACATGCTTAAACTGAAATGGATTGCTCCTTTGACCTTCAAAATTTTTCATGATTTTTTCACTCATCCATTCAACCTAAAATAAAAAAAATAAAAAAATTTAAAAAAAAAAGTTTCAGGAACATAAATAAAAACCAAAACCGAGTTTCTATGCACTTAAATAATTCAAATATATATGCTTTAAATATAGAAATATCAATAGCATAGTTTCTGTCATTACCATCTCAGTGTTAAGAGTTTGTATAGTTAATTATTAGTTGGTTTAAAAGATTCTGTGTTACATGTATTTGCATTATAATTATTCCATGCTAATTTTAATTTTTCCCACAAAAATAATTTTCCAGGTTTAATTTGAAAAAACATTTTAATAAATTAAAACTTAATATTAATTAATAGAAATACTAGGTACTGTCATTTAAACTAAACACAAGGTAACCAACATATGTTGATCACAAATTACAAATTATCACACAGTTTAAAGTATGCAAACATTTTTATTGATCACAAATTGGCAGTTGCCATAGCAGTATACTTCTGTAGAATTAGAAACTGAGTGCATTAAGACTTCTCTTTATTTTATCCTGATTAATACAGGTTCAGTGTAATATGTCTTTTACTGAATCCTCAAAGAACAAGAAAAGAAAGAAAAAACAAGAGCACTATTGAATGTTTTTGGCTGTCAGCGGGTTAATACTCTTCCGTCCCCCTTCCAGTTTGATAATTAACATTTCCAAGTACCAAATCAGGTAACAACTTTCATCTGATAGTTTGTTTACATACCTTTATTTGGAGCAAACTTAATCTGAATTCTGAAAACATGTTTAAGTGATGCATATCCGCAAGTAACATATTCTATAAATGAACTTTAGCAGAAAACCTTAGCTACTGGTAATCATTTAAAGAAATTATTACTAAAATATGGATCATAAGTTAATGGGTGAGAGAAAATCTTTTGCAAATAGTGAAAAATGTTGAAGTCTTTTCTCATTATTATACACATCTATTTTGTAATTATGAATTAATTTATAATTAGCAATTAATTGTTAATAATTATATGCCTATTCGTTATTATTTCACTATTACAAGTATGACAGCTGTGGTGCTCTGGCTCTTCAACTGCAACTTGTGAGACTTATGTGGATTGCTTGCAATAAATAGTAGTTTTATTTTTAAAACTGCATTTTAATGTAGAAATCATACAAAAACATGCTTCTTTATCAATCGGTAATTTAATTTCTTCAATTATTATTATGTGTGTAATAATTTAACCAGTTTTTAACTGTTCCCTGCGTATAAATTGCATGACAAATGAAATGGTGAATAATTCAGTTTCTGTGAATTACTAGCGCATTTAATCAGGGCAGCTTGAATGATTGGCAGGCTGGTTATTTGAATGTGGCAAAGGATATAAGGGCTATATGACAAAGGGAAGGGATGCCTTTGTGAAGCATTTCCCAAAGGAAACTGGGTTGCATTCACATTCACATATATATGGGAAAAACTATGAAAACAACTGTGTAACCAGCCAGTTAACCTGAGTTAGAACCCAGGTCAAACTACCAGCATTCAGTGGTCCTAACCACTTGATTAATGATAGGACCATAAAAGTCAATATGCAAGTTATTTCAAAATAATGCGCTCTAATGTTTTTTTTTTTTTTTTTTCTCTCAGATTTATTTTTATTTCAGAGCGCAAGACAGTTTCTCCATACAGTCTATGCAGATCCCCAGCTACATCCATAATCCAATATCTCTTGAAGAGTATTATTTTATTCAGTCCGCAGTTAGTTTAAATAACTGGTGAAGAAATTTCTTTCAGAGAATAATAGTGCTGTCCATGCATTCTCTTTCACTTCAGTAAAAAAAAAAAAATCTGGTGAACTTGCATATAAATTTCATGCAGATAAGGTAGCATACTATCAACCTTAGCCCACAGGCTTTCACAGATATCTTAGTATGGATAAGTACCTTAGAGTTCAAACTTAATTGCTTATACCTAAATAAGTCAAGTAACTTTTATGCATTTTTCAGCATAATCTTCCCAACATTTAAAGAAATATGCTGCAGGTCATACATTTTCCACATGAAATTCTATCTTTAGTATTAAATACTAGGAATTCCAGGTACAGCTCATTTTATGAGTCTCGAGAAAGTTGAACTTTTCTACTACACTGACAGAGGTTTCACCTTTGGCTCATATATTTATACTGCACAAAACCATCTGATTACTTCAATCTATATTCCATCCTTTTTCTTTAAAAAAGAAAAAAAAATCAATAATAGCTAATGATTGTAACTTTAGGTCTATATGATGATGGTCATATATGAAAATATGCAGCAAACCATAGCTTTTAACCTCATAGGAACATTATATTGGGTACCCCATATTATATTTCTAAATAAAACTTTTCATAAACAAATACAAAAAAAAAAAAAGTCCACAAGATTTAATTAATATATATTCATTACCTGAGATTTTGCAAATTCTACAACATTATAGCTGACATTATTCAAAAGAGCAAGGGAATAAGCCATCAGCCCTGAATCTTTACTCCTCCAAAGCTGATCCTAAAATAAAACATTTCAGAAAGGCATACAAACATAGATAGAAAAATATGATGAAATAATAAATAGGATATAAGAACATCATAACATACCATCATATGAGACAGCTCTAGAACTCTTCCAGATGTATCAACTGCTATAAGAACATTGCCATTTGATCGTAGCGTTTTCAAAATATTAGCTGAAATTTTACATTTTTTAAATTAAGTTTCATATGAAGTTCTCTTATTAAAAAAATAATATAATTATATGGCATTTATATGTAAGGTGCAGGGATATGTATATGTAGGCTTTATTTCTTTAAAGACTGATTCTACATTACTATTTTATGTCCGATATACACTACAAGATCTAAAGTATCCACACACTGACATGCTAATCTCCTGCAAACAAAAAAGAATTTATGAAGTTCATTATTTGATACAATGACAGCAACCATTCCAAAAGGAAAAACTCGTTGCTGGTAATTTCTTTCACAAAAAAACATGAAAACTAAGCCCAAATCTTGAAAATCTTCTGGAATTGAAATCTCCTGAGATTCTAATCTTCCAGTACTTTTGATTATATAGTCTATATTACTTAATCTTTTAAATATGAATTCTAAACTATTAAGACTGTTTCAAAAAATGAAAAAAAATTATGAAAATAAAACTCAGCACTATGAGGCATAATCAAGCTTATATGGGATATGGAAGGGCCCCCATAGCAGAAATTGATTAAATGGCTACCCAATGGTATCACATCTAGCAATATGTTCATTCTAATATTATCAGTAAACTGAATGTGCCTATACTATGTCAGGTAACTGCTGATATTCACATCACACAAAGCACTACAATGTATCAATTTACTAAACTTTTTCAACTACTACTCTGCTACTGTTGTAGGATAATTATTTCCTCCTTTGTTTGCACACAGTGCAAAAACAAATATTTATCACTCTCTGACGATCCATTCAAATGAGTCTCTTTGGTAAACAGCATATTCTCACAAATTTCTGCATAATACCAGCCACTACTGCTTCCATTACTCCACGTATATTAAGTTACATAGTGTAAAATAATTATAAAATTCAGATATTTGAAAATATATTTGACCACAATGATAGATATTTGACAACAAAAAGTTAACTGACCGCATATATTAAACAAGAAACAACAGAGAGAATGCATTTTTTTTCCCCAAGCAATGATAAAAATTTATAGGAAGCATAACACACTAGCAAAAGTATTCTGAAGATAGTGCTGAAATAAAATGCTAGTTCTTAATTAAGAAAAAACCAGTTAACCCTAAATTTGAAATCTAATATTGACTAAAAATGTAAAATGTAATTTTTTTTAATTTAATTTCTCAAACGGAGTTATAAACTTTAAAGGCACTTTCTGATTATCTGCCCACCCCTGAAAAGAATTCACCAGACAATCACTATGTCGCCAAGATGGGCAACCCATAACATTGCAAGAAGGTATTTATGTAGCAATCCAGATATGCACATGTGCATAGCACAAGAATGTGGATTTCAGCTTTTCAAATTCAACTGACATTTTATTGGCAAGTGCTTGCTCTGATTAGTGTTTGATAAGTTTGTGCATTCCCCCTCCCATTGTAAGGAATTATAACAAGATTAAGGAGTTTATCTGCCTGCTTAGTGGTTAGGGGAGCCGACTGTAACACTGAAAGTGTCGGGTTCGAATCCTGGAGAAGGCAAGAATGTAAATTGTCTGTCCCCTCGTAGGATGTAACGATGGCTGCCTATTAGGTGCCTCCACAATAAAATGGGCACCACTTCTGACCTTACGAGTGGTGAAAAAAGGCAAGTGCCCGCCATTCGATTAAAAAAAAATAGATTACAGAGTTTACCAGCTGATGAAAAAGAGCTGGATTTCTTCAGAAATCTGCTATTTTTTTTAACAGTAGGGCATGCAAAAAATTGTGTACTTTACAAACAACCAAATTTATGCACTTATCTTACAATTGCTTCATTTTTTATTTGTATTTTAAATAAGAATTTTTTAAGGAAAAGAGATTACACGGACAAATAATAGTATGCACAACTCCACGCTATGTGCGATGTCAAGTTTCTGCAGTTCTCTTATGTTTTATGAAGCTTAGAGAGATCGCTGTATACGTATAAAGAAGAGCAGAAAAAAGAAGGTAAGTGTTTTATTATACACTCATTGCCATAAAAATTTGCGCACCAAGAAAGAGTTGTAAGAATGAAATGAAATTTTACATATGTAAGTACTACTTTGATACAAGTAAGTGATTAGAAAATCAAAGAAAACATGATCATTTATTGCAGAAAAATGTACACATGAACGGAAGTTTTAGTACTCTGTTGGACCACCTCTAGCGCGAATGCACAATGTGATACGAACAGGCATCGATGCATACAAGTTCCGTGTGGTGTCCTGAGCACATCTTGTTCCACAGTTGCTGTAAATGTGCCTCTAGTTTGGCCAATCTCGTAGGCTGTCCAACTTGCCGACCCAAATGATCCCAGATATGCTTGACCGGTGACAAATCTGGGAATCGAGCAGGCCAGAGAAGGATGTTAATGCGGAGGAGGCAATTTTGTGAGATCCGTGCTGTGTGTGGCTGAGCACTGTCTTGTTGAAAACAGGCTCCTGGAAGACCTGCCACGAGTGGCAATACATGTGGCTGAAGGATGTCATGGACGTACCACTGGCCTGTCATTGTGTATATGGATCAATATTAGGGGTGACCATGTATCGTAACCAATTGCACCCCATACCATCACACCAACAGTGGGAACGGTGTGTCTCTGTAAAACGAAGGCAGGATTGAGGCGTTCACCACAGGCCTCCAGACACGAACACGATTGTCATCACTGATCAAATTGAATCTAGACTCGTCGCTGAAGACGACCTGGTTCCATTCCATTAAAGTCCAAGACTGTCAATCGCGACATCATTCCAAATGGAGGCGTCATTGGCAGCACACGTAATGGGCGTCGCGATACCAGGTATCCTTCAACCAGGTGCCTTGCGATGGTTTGGGAAGACAAAGGAGCTCGTAATAAAGCTGCTGCGTGTGTCTGGATAGTGGCCAATGAGGCAGTTGGCTCTACGCGCGTGTGACATATGATATCACTGTCTTCTTGACGATTGGTCTGTCGAGGGCGTTCTGAGCCTGGTCGGCACGTAAATGACGTCTCTTCTGTCCACTGGTTTCAGAACCTCCTCACAGTAAAATCAGAATAGCCTACCTGACGAGCTACTAGCCGAGCTGACCGCCCAGCTTCCATCATCCCGATGATTCTTCCCCTCTTGAATTCTGACAGCTGCTGATATTGGTTTCGAAGACAGCATAACGGTATGTCTACCTCAGCGTTTCCTTAGCAAAAGATTAAGTACAGTCAAACAAGCTCTGCTTACCTGTTTTATACTCCAAGAAGAATGAAGTTCAACACCTTATAGTGGCATTATGCAATCACGCTGCATTTCTAATCATTTGCATATCTACCCAACATGTACCTTCATGCCAAGTTTCGTTACAATCCCACAATTATTTCTATTTCTTGGTGCTCAAATTTTTATGGCAATGAGTGTAGATGTTTCTTGTGTTTTTAATGTTGTTTATTTGTTGCTGTTTTATGTAAATCTTAATGGGGCACCATTTTTTAAAATGGCTGTTGTTGTTCGCCTCTTAGTCACCAACGATTGCGACTTTTCAGGAGGGTTGGACATGTAATCAAAAAGCACGAAAATAAATTTAATCATTGTGTGACATTATACTTAAAAGCAATTTAATTTGCATTAACTGATGAAAGAGAATCAGAACAGGCAAACAAAAAATAAATTCAAGTGCAATAGAGAAATTTGCTTAAACTAGGAAAGATTTTAAATAGTTAGGCACATAGAGCAATGCCAAAGCTAACTAAATTTACATAACACTGCATGAAAAAAATCTAAATAATGCTAGCATAAAGCTGAATTATATTCCAAAAACAAACTGGAACATAAATTATGAAATTATGGTTAAAATCAAAATTAATTTCTATTTTCTACAAGCGACAACAGAAAAGAAACGAAAATCTATAATTTAGCACCAACAGGGGAAAAAATTCTTACTTAATGGCATTTGCATTTATATTAATTGTGCATTTGCAATATGTCTCAGTATGAACACGTTATTAGCAGGCATATAAAAATTTAACAAATACACTTTGGCAATTTAAAAGTTCAAATTACAAGCACATCATGCTATAAACACATGAATTTTGTAATTCTCCATTACTTACACAACTAACATTGTTATAAAGTCATACTTGCTACCTACAGTGCTCAAAAATCGGGAGAATTTTTTTTAAATCAGGAGATTTATTTTCAACAACAAAAAGATTTTTAAATGATAAAAATAAATTTTTAATAATGAATACATGTGGTTCAAACCGTTACTAATTAATATCTGAAAGTTCAGTTACTAATTCTTAAATGCTATTCTTAAATGTTCTGCATTAATAACTTTTTGGTCCCTTGTTTATATAGAAAAAAGTAACTTTCCATTTTTTTTCTATAGAACTAATGCTGTCCTTGTGTTTTTGTGTAGAAACATGTTTGAGAACATTGGCCCTTCCACCGTGTGAAATCGAAAAATCGCAGTGACAAACAGTACACATCGTAAATGCATTACATTTCCTTGAGGAAATATTAGAAGAAAAGTAATACGTGTACGAAAAGTACCTGAAAAGTTTGAAGTTGTAAGTTTTGAAAAGTACCTGAGTCATTTACCTTTTCTGCAGACATAGCTAATACGAAATATCATAATTTCTTAAACTATTTTTTGAAAGAACGTACATTCACACAAGTTAGCGACAAGATGAACAAAATACCAACTTGATCTTGCTTTATGCTCATTGGCTAATTTGTGTCAGATGGCACACAGTGGCACTCGATGCTCATTGGAGAAATGGAACATGACGTTTTCGGACACGTGTTCTCACTTACAAAGCAGAAATGTGCCAAATTTCTCACTGCTGAAACTACTTTGGTTTCTATGTAGCTGAGAGATCCAAAGCACTTTTTTGGGGATACAAATAAACAAAGCTACATAAAAATCGTGAGAAATTTTAAGAATAAGAGAAAGTCGGAAGAAATATATTGTAAATCGGGTTGGTGTGAGAACGGTCAGAAATCGGGAGTCTCCCGTCTAAATCGGGAGAGTTGCCAACCCTGTAAAGTAAATGCTGAAATCTGAAAGTATGCAAGAATAAATGTGCAAAAGTTTGATAATTCCTTAATATTTAAACTTAACTTTTTAAATTATTAGATGATAAAATTCTATGTAGAACAGAGCTTTCAAAAAGAAACAAATACTGTCCTATAAGGCAGTTTAACTGACTGCAATAAAGTAGTCAAAAGTAGCAATAAAGTAGTCGGGAATCTCCCGTCTAAATCGGGAGAGTTGACAACCCTGTATAGTATATTATAAATACTGAAATCTGAAAAAAAAAATTTTTTTTCCAGAAAAGGAAAGTGTAAAGGGAATTTACAAGAGAAAACAAATACACATTTAAATATTCTGAAATAATTACATGGAAAAAAACTCTTATAATGAAAAAGCATAAAAGACAAATGAAATTAACTTTTAAATAATTACAGTAGTGTTTTTGTTTTTCTAGGAAGTGTTTTGGAAACTGAACTGTTTAGCACTTATTATCTTGTATGCTTTTCAAAATGAAAATATTGCAGTCACCAAAATGGAAAGTAATGTCACTTTAAAATATGGCAAGAGAAAATAAAAATGTTTTCTTTCAATGGTAATTTTTAAATATAACTTTAATATATTATCATTGTTTTTGATATTTATCAATGTTATAATGTTTGTAAAACAATCATCAAAAAAGTGGCAAATTTCTGAATAAAAAATGTGGCATGCAAACCAATCTTGAAATCGCCAAAATGTCAACAAATTTAGCACCACATAATCAAAGAATCCATATTTCCAAATGAGAAAAGTTGTTTTTTATGAAATATTTTATGAATGCATCATTCAAAAAAAGAAAGAAAAAGAAAAATTATTTTGAAATGTTCATGTTTCAATCAAGGCAGGGACTCGCACCTAAAATTCGAATATCCACTGTTTAAATTAAGAGCAGGAAAGAATTCAAATGTTAATCCATCAAATACATATCTGTCAATGCATCACCAAAAAATATTCTTCGAAAATGTTAATTCACTCAAAATGGTAGTCATTAAAAAAACACAGAAATGTCAGATGAGCAAAACAAAGGACATTTTGCCAATTTTTGCAGAAATTAACGACTTTTAAGGACCAAAAATCATTTCCAAAAAAGTAAGCATTTTTAAGGAGCATACAAACTCTGAAATCACCAAGTTTGTTGATTATGTTCAAAAGTAAATATACTGTGTTTTGCCAAGTGGTAACATCATTCTTTTACATCATTGAGTTTTCTGATTAAATTTGAAACAAAAAGATCTTGTTTTGTCGAATGGCAGCACAATACCGAGTTTCTAATCAACAGTTTCTGAAATTTGCATAAAATATGAAGTAAATCAAAATTAAAATCGAAATTAGAGCTTCCAGGTGTACATATTCAGGTGTAAAGATTATGTGTGTTCAAAATTTGGTGTCTGTAGGTGCCACCCTTTTTCTACAATGTGATTAAACTTGAAAGACAAATAGATTGTGTTTTGCAAACTGGCAACACTTTTTTTATATCAATGAGTTTTCTGATTAAAAACAAAATATAAACATTTTATGTTTTGCCTAATGGCAGCATAAAGCTTTTAATTGCTGGATTTTAAAAAATTGAAAAATAAAATAATATCATATAAATTGAATTATTATAAATTTTAAAAAAATTGAAATTCAAAATGTGGACTTTAAGGTGTACATGTTTGAGTGCAAGACAACATGAGTTCAAAATTTGGTGGCTCAGGTGCAGTTGTTTTTGTGAAGTGCAAGAAACACACATACAGATTATTCATTACTTAATAGTAGAAAATTTATAAATCAGCAAAGTTATAGTTCAGTAATCATTAATTATATAGTCTCACAGACATCATAGCTATAAGCAGACTAATTTGATTCTGATTTATGCTTAGCTAAATATTAAAAACATATTATTCAGGTATCCTTAGAATATATTAATAAATTGCAGTAATTGTACCAATTGTAACTTACACTGGCATTAACAAATTATTTAGAAATCTTCACAATATCACAGTTGCCAACCTTGAAATATGATGAACCAGAACATTCTTGTACCTTTAACTGGGAGTATTTAGAAGGTTTTCTCATGTCAAATAAAACTTAAATTGATTTGAATTCTCTTTATAATGCATGATTCAAGTTATTCAACTATTTATAATATATTATTATATTACATTCATGACATAAAATATGTTATTTTATGGCATAAAATACATTAACATTCAATTACAAATTCTAAATTTTATGTTCTTTAGTTCATTTCATTTTGCAATTTTCTTACTGAGA
>KK112648.1:402040-456816 GCA_000611955.2 Stegodyphus mimosarum
AAGTTTTCATCCAAAAAAAAAAATCAAAGTGAAAAATAAAAAGCAAAATAGATCAGAAAACTTGAATTCGTAACTAACAAAGCTGCATCTGTACAATATTCACATGGTCTGTAAAAAAGGATTTAGCACAGACATATTTCAAAGATTTGTTATAAAAAATTACATGTAATATGTATTTTAAATTTTATCTTGTGCATTTCACTTGCCTATTAAATACAAATATTTCCATTTCCACAGCACTTTCCATATGTTGTTCCCAAAAGAAATTTTTTAAATTTTAAAGGATTCTAGTTTTTAAATTTTTATATATTTTTCTATTTCATATACTTAAATTCAGTTTATTACAGGAAAAAAAAAGGTTCAATATAAATTTAATAAAATTATGTTTTCAGTTAAACATCAAATAAATTTAACAGTATTCATTTAATAACTTTACATAAAATGACAAGCGGTTAATTTATGAGCTTGCAATTATTACAATGGCAACAAATGTAAAATCACCACTTCAGTTAACTCTTTCAAAACAAGGGTAGTTTATATTTACATTCTGAATTACTGTTTCTGGAACCAATTAATTTAAATTTTTAACCATGGAAAGATGAATCCAATAGTTTAATTAATTATGTATTTTAAACAACATTCCTATATGTAAAACCACTATTCAGTAAAATTTTTAACACAAAAATTTGAAATTTATCTTTTAAAGATGAAGCTGCAAACATTTTTTAATTAAATTCTGCCATTCTGAGTTAAAATCATGAAACTAATCACAAAACTTCATTTCACTGACTAGGTTTAAGGATAATGTAATTTATCATGTCATAAGGGAGAAAAAAGCACAGCAGCAGTAGATGGTTTAAATCAGTGGTCTCAAACTCAAATTGTTTGTGGGCTGGAAGCACAACCTGAAAACAGCTGATAGACAGAATTTTTTTTTTTTAATAAAAAAAAATGTATTTCAAATAAATTTTAAACTCAGCGTACTTAATATTTATTCAAAACATACATAAATGATAATAATAATATTGCAAAAGAAGAAACTCAAATTTATATTTATTTTCTACCTGAAATCTAAAGTTTGGTATCTAAGATATTTTTGTTGGTTGCAACTTTGTTATTCAAATCATATTGATATCTAAATACTAAATATTAAGACTGACGTTTATCTAAAATAGTTTAAACATGTTTAATCAATCATTAAAAACTTACCCTAAACTAAAAATAAATATATTATTTTTCAAAGAAAAACTTCCAATTGCGACAATTAAAATAAATATCGGACTTTCCTGCATATAATGCGCATCTATAATTTCAAGCTACATTTTTCATGTTTTCGCTACATTCACCATATAATGCACACCCAATTCTTCATGAGGAAACCTAAAAGATACATATGCAATACTCTTATCTTTTGAAGTCACTTATTCAAACATTTGCGCTAGCCTTTTGAACAATGGTAAACTGTACTGACAAGGGATAAGGGAAACAATATGCATGTGGGTTAAATTGAGGGAGTAAATATTCTGGCAAAGAGGGTGGATTTTATTTAATGCAGGTGTCCAAAAGGATGCTATTCTAGAGCATTTCGAACCTGAATGAATTTGTGGAATGAGTTAGATATTTCCTCTTTTTGTAGTCATTTGACGTCAAGATTTTGAAGTGAAAAAAAAAGGCTTTAGTAAAACGCATTTGTTTTAGTTGAAATACAGTTGATGTAATGCTTCTTTTAGTAGTAAATATGGCTCCTAGAAAAAGAAATGGGAAAACTCAGATAAGCGGCACTTAACACAATTTTTTCCGCCTCTTGAATCGTGAAAAATCACCATATCTTCGGGGAATTTTTTGACGCCAAAAGGGAACTTGCAGCAGAAAGTGCTTTCCAAAAATTCCCTCTTCAGGCCAATATCGGGAAAAAAGCTCTGTTGGACGAAAATAGCGTAAGGCAAAAGTGTAGGGTTTGCGTTGAGAAGGTAAACCTTATTTTTATTCTTTTTTTCTTGTGTAAATGTGAAAATAATTTTCATGTAGGTAAACAAAGAAATGTAATCCTGAATTGCATAACTGCAGGGAAACATGATTTGTAACAAACGCTTCTATGGCTTTTCCCGACGTTATGCAATTCTTTAAATTTCGAAAAAAAACCAATCAAATAGAATAGGATAAGGTTAATTGAATTTATCTGTATTTATTCCATGAAAAGTTAAACCATAAAATATTATTTTTGCACAATTTGAATGTTGTCTATAACAGTGGTTTCAAACTGTCGGCCCCCGAAGCAATTTTATGCGGTCAGCGAATGTATTTCAGTTATGCATTTGTTGCAAGTACAGTGATGCAAAGATTTCTATGTTTTACTTATCTGAAGTTCAATTTACATTACATTCAATACAATTAAACATGAAGATGAGTGACACGCCAGAAAAATCTATAAATATAAATCTTATTCAAAGATTTGAAAATACAAATTTAACTTTTATACGTTTTTGTGGGAAAAAAAGCAGATTTTATTCTATAAAAATAAATCCTTTTATTCTGATTAGAAGTGTCATTAATTTATTCAAGTCTATAATTAAAAGTTTTAAATTAATTATATGTAAGATAATGTAAGTCATAAGTACGGAAACTGAGCATATTTTGCCGTTTTCTTCTATAAAAATAAAATTATCTTATTCTAATTACAGGTGTAATTAATTTATTTAGAAAATAATTAAACAGCAAATTCAAAGCGTCTATTGACATAGTCACAGCACAACAAAGATTTATTTGCTACGTTACGATACCCAACGCTAAGTATTTAATGAAAATATCCCTTTCCTTTTCCCTATCTTAGTTAACATGAGCTAGCCGCTTAAACACTCTTCCCACTGTTTGGCGCCTATCGCCCAAGTTGGCGAATGCGATATCAGGAACCTCGCCAAGTGCCGGTTATTTGAGTATCCCCAAAGAAACAAACACAGTGCTGGTTTCAAATGCAAAGCCATTCATTTTGTGAAAGAAAATGGAAATCGTGCTGCATCAAGGATGTTTGGTGTTGTTGAAAGATCGAACGGATAATGATTATTTATTTATAGATCAAAATAACAATAATGAAGAAGATGAAACAAAATTTGATGATATGCCTGAAGATATAATGGAAGACGAACATGAGGAACTCTTCATGTTATCCCATAATGCAAATGTTTAATTTCATGAGGTATGCCATTTCTTTTAAATAAGCAGCAGCATTTTGGTGCATCTAAAAACCTAATTTTTTTGCTATCATTTATATATCTGACATGTAATGTGCACCTGTAAATTTCAGTCCTATTTTTTATATTAAAAGTGTGCGTCATACGTTGAATATATGGTAATAACAATTTAATCTCTTTATTTATTAAATTTTTCTCACACGTATGAAAAAACATATGTGTTTGTGTGTGATAATTACAAGCTTCTTTATTTCTTACTAAAGCCTAACATTTGATAGCATTTCAATTCTCATAAAGTTTGTAGCCTTGGAGAGAAATTACTAGATATCATTTTCAGCATGGATTTTATATGCTCACTGGTCCATCACTTTCTAATTAATTCTTGACTGTAAAAAAAGGCTGTTCTCATATAAATGTATTCCCAAACAAGACAATTAGTGCAAAAATTCATAACTGAGCTTATCTGTTTTTTGACAGACATACGAATGAAAGTTAAGGAGATCCATATTTTTAAATCTTTAGATAAGATTTTTTTTTATCTCACTGTAAATTAATTAAGCCCATTTATAGATTTCCTGATATGTTATTCATGCTCATTTTTAATAAAGAAAACCACGTAAATTCAGATTTCAAATAGCTAAAGCCTGGAAATCTTTGCAACATTGTATTTGCAACAAATAAAGAACAAGCATTCATATTTTTAATCAAGACCTGAACACATTCATCGTTTATGCTAGTCACCAAACTAGCTTACCAACGTACACCTTTCTGGAATGGAAAGAAGCTCTCTTACAAGAATTTGCCAACAACATCAACCACAATAACAAGTATACCCTCATACACAACAAAAAAGATCTCGAACACAAAATACGACAGCTGCAAGATCAATTTATTATCACCAAAATTGATACAGCAAATAATAACTTCAGCATCATATGAAAGAAATTCTACTTTGACCTTATTAATAATGAACTCAACAGTACTTATCAACTCATTAATACCAATGAAAAAATCATTCTTAAGTTTAAGGCCCTGCATAAAAAACTTAAAATTCGCCCCAACAACTATTTTAATCGTTTTGCAAATCTCTATGCACTGCCTAAATTCCATAAAAATCCAATCAAATTCTGCTTCATCGCTAATCATACAAATAATTTCTTGAAAGAAATCGACTATCGTTTTGCACTCCTCCTAAGACAAATACTCAAATTTATCAATGATTATGATTTTCAAGAATACAACTTCAACTGGATCATTAATAGCAATGAAACAGTCTTGAATACATTGCAGACAATAGATATCGAGAATATTAATTGCTATGATTTTGAAAATCTATACACATCTTTACCACTAAAGGAAATCTACAATAGCCTTCTTACGTTACTTATGTTACTTCTTACGTTACGTTTCTTTTCCACAGATCAACCGGATCATTCAGAAAGAAGATTTGAAACTTTACCTGCAAGTAGTCATTTTTAACAATTATATATTATTTGATAACAAGTTTTATAAGCAAATAAATGGAATTCCAATGGGAGGAAAGAGTTCTTCAGCCCTTTGTACACTTTTCCTTTTCATGCAAGAATATAAGTTTCAATTATCACTAGATAAGGAACAACTAAAATATTATACCTTCATTTATAGATATATCGACGACATCATAGCAATTAATAACTTTAACAAGATTGAAGGAGCGGATATTTATCCTTCCAGCTTAAAACTTAACAATACTAATCCTCTCCAAAACAACAAAATCTACCTTGACTTAAATATCATTGATTACAAGAAAATTTTAATTTACGATAAACGTAGAGAATTCAAATTTCACACGCTAAAATTGACTAATTGGACTTCTAACATCTCGAAAAAAGTCATAATTAATACCATTAATTCTCAACTTCTCAAGATAAAACGAATCAACAATGATGCAGAAGAAATTTACAAGAAGAAATTTACTACTTCATTAATATACTTCAACACAATAAAATTCCCAATAAAATAATTTCTCTTTCGCTTAAAAAAGCTGGCATTTACCTTAATCTTTAAATTCCTTGTAACAAGTGATATGAAATTTTTGCTTAAACCGAAAGGAGGCAACTTGTGGATGACTTTAACAAGAATTTAATGTATATATGAAATTTAATTCCTCGGAACTCTATCTTTGACTCTATCCTCGGAACTCTATCTACATCAGTGAATTAAGTTAGTATTTCTTTACATAATTAAATACTCTCCAATTTGCTGGACACTACTGAACTTTTACTAATTAAGAGCCATTTCCTTTTCTGAAAAGACATTTTTATAGCTTGAATGCGTGAAAAATGGCGACTTTTTACTAACCAATACATTTTTCCATTTTCGAAACTTTGGCCAACTCTACCAGCACCCCTTTTTCTGTCATTCAGAAGCTTCCGTCTAACAAATTCCAACATACCCCTCAAAAAAATACTGGATCTCTCCTTTCTCAGAATATTGGCTTAGTAAAAGCGGCGCAAATTACGTAGCATTTTGTATGCCCTCTCCTACAGCGAAGCAGCCCATATCATCACTACTCTTGCTTTGAATAAGAAGCACCTACAGGTAGGAAGTGTTTTTTCAATTTTTACATTTTTATTTGTTGCAAAACCCCTCCATATGTAGCCGTGTTTTACTTAATTCCCCTCCAAGGTCACATTTTCCATTCTTTAGCAAAAAGTATTTTCATTTTAAGTATGCATTCGAACCTGACCCTTATTTAGCCTTTACATTTGACAATCAAATTTTTCGATAAAAAATTTGACCTTTACATTATAATTAGTACAGCATTTTATTATTTTTATTCTTGTCATTAATTTTACCAATTTTATTGATATTTCTTTCGTTTGTAATTCATCCATTTTTTCCCTTGATTATCAATGTTTTATTTCGGCATTACATGTAAAATGTTTTCCTTGTAACTTTTGTGTTCGGACAACAAAAACTGGTAGGGAAAAGAGACCAACTCAATAAGAGCCTCAAACTTGCATAGATTTTTTGAAATATTCTATATAAAAAATTTCTAGAATTAATAACCATTATATTAATTGACGATAGAGGTCTCAGTGAGTTGATCATAATGAAACCAGTTCTTGTTGTTCAGTTAATTGACTTTGTTTAAAGCTTCAAAACACTTTTCCCTTGACAAGTTCTGTTTGGAGCTTTAAATAAAAAAGGATTAACTTTGGTTTTCACTGTTTTTGTTTTTTCAACCTTTACTTTCTCTGTTCCAAATGTATATAATAAAATTTGCAAATTCAAAAAATGAAAATAGGTACGGGATCATGGTTCTTACAAGAAAAATAAATAATCTGATAAACATTCAGTGCTTATTTGAAGAACATCACTTTTTTAATAATTCACAGGGAGAAAATAACTATTTACGTTCTTTAATCCTATCTTTTTTTAATCAAAACTACATGCAACTTGCAGAGCATAATTGTTTCTCTCACATGACATCAATCATGTCTTAAAAGTTTTCAGTCCAAAAACATTTTAATTAAATCTCTTTATGTATAAAATGCAAATTTAATTTTCTATCTTTAGAAAATAAATGCAAATCTAAAAAATGAATAATAAAATAAATAATAATATATCTTTATAATAAAAACAAAATGCTTTAAAAGCAGCTAGAGACCTATTTCTTTTTTAAAATCAAAATAAATTTCGCTTATTTGATATTACAATTAAATACTACATATTCAATATGTACTGAATGAAAGGAAGTCAACAAGTTGACAGTTTGCAATATCTTTTGTCGTAAGACAAAGGTAACACGAAGAGTCATGCTTACATATTAACACAACCACTTTAGTTGTTGCCAAATTTTCAAAAAATTACAATTCTGATAACTATCCACAATAAAAGTTCTTCAGTTTTAACAACAAGCAACATCACCATTTTCATACGCATTCTTTTTGTTGTATTCTAAATTCTAACAGTTTTTATGGACAAATTGTGACATCTTAAACTCAGTTTTAAAATATTAATTAGCCATAGAATTTATCTGAAATGAAAGAAACTCTGGGACTCTGCTGCAGTATAGTATTTTTCAAGAGAATTGCTAAAGGTGGTAAGGGTTTTGAATCTGTCCGACGAAATTTGCACCAAAACAACACAAACAAAAACTACCTTATAATGGGTCTATTTATTGATTTCCTAATTAAAATATAAAATATGTGCATAGTATATATAAAAAAATTAATAAATATGTTTAATATAGTCAAAAGTACAAAGTCAATTAATATATGTGGTTAATAAATAATTTTTTGTTGTTATAAGTCATTTCTTTTCGTCGAAAAATGTGTTAAGGTGGTTACACTAATTCTTAAGTACTAGAAAAGCAACGCTGCATTATATTAAGTAACAACTTAATACATATTACTCTAGAATCGGATCTAGTGTAGAATTGGGTGCCCTTTCGATTGGCAAAAAATTTTGTCCAGTTTTGGCGATGAAACCCCATTTCTGATTACCATGAGAGGTTTAACTTGGCTTTAGCTTCCTGATTTTTTTTAAGTGAAAATAAATCGATGTGCACATGCACAAAGTCAAGGCAATGTGCAATGACTAGTTTGTACAAATCTCTAATGTTTTTTTAAGTGAAAATAGGTCTATGTGTACATGGACATGGAGTCTGTGAAATGCTTCGACTTCTTATTTTGGCTTTGTGTAGTGGCCATCTTGAAATTGTGCCTTCCTGGCGCCGATCGTGACTCAAAAAAGAATCGCCAAAAAACAAGGGGCACCCAATTGTAAACTTTTACCCTAAAATCAATTAATATTCTTCTTAAGAAGTATTTGAAAGCATTATTATGTGCATTTACATCTCTTACTAAATATAGAGTGTTTGAATATGAATGTTTGTCATTTTAATGTTGGTAGAAATGCCTTTTACTGATTACAATAATCCTGACAATGTTCATAAAATTATAAATTGGATATATTGATAAATTATAAATATTTAAAAAATTAGGTAATTTTGTGTTATGCCCATTTGGCATGCTTTTTGACCTCTGTGAATGAGAAGCCAAACACACACTGAGAGCCAATACTATCACCATACTGGGGAGAAAGTGTGTGTGTGTACATGTGTAAACAAGAATAATTAAACATGCACACACATATCATTACAACAAGCACTATCAAAATGTGTGGCAGATACATAATGGAAAAACACCTAAAATTGCATCATTTACGAAACTTATTAAAATTAATTTAGTGCAATGATGATTAGCTTAGCCACTAATGACACACAGTTTGACAAACATGTATGTACATACACTTAAATGCATTATATTTAAAATATCAATTGAATTTCATTAAATTACTAAAAGCAAAATATATACATATATAAAAATACTGCTCACTTTTTTAGTTCTTTTATATGCGTCATATTAAAATTTTCATCCCAACCACAGTCCAGAAGAAATCGGAATTCATCTACTTGAAGTATGTAGCAATGAGGGTCCTCACTATATACGCCAGATAACGGCAACAACTTTATAATTGACGTCATTGCACTTGTTTAGAGCTACATTAAAAATATATACATACTATTATTTCAATAATACTTTTTATGCAATATATTCATATCACCTTTGCAAAATATCAATTAAATCATTAAGCAAAGTTCTAGTCTACCTGGATTAATCAACTATATTCAAACATCATAATTTTATAATAGTAACTGTTGACTGCTATTTTACCTTAAACACATTTAACAATATCTACTATATAATAATATGTTCCCTAACTATAACAATATATTAATTATGAAAAATGTGTATTCATGATCATATTATTGATGTATGACCAATCCAATATGTTTGTTTCATCATTCGTATTCGGAATGTGCACATGGATTTCTTCAATCAGACAAAATTTATTCACAAATAATAAAAAAGATATATGAAATAAGCCATTTTTCTGACTATTCTTTCGAAATTACATAACTAGTTAAGCTTTACAACCGCGGATACATTAAAATAAACGGAGAGACTTAGCATAATATGACTATAAAATATGACTACTTCACACTATCACTGATTACAAAGTTTTAAAAATAAAATATATGAATAACTATACATGTCTATATACTATTTCTGTCACATAAAACTGTACAAGACGAAATTCCAAGATTAAATTTAAAAATATGATATAACAGCCTGTAACTTAACTATATGTGTCAGAATCCCGTAAGCGCAATACAAAGACTATAATCCAAATAAGATTCACAATCACTTAATGTAAAAAAATTCTACATCCTTACACGTAGGAAATGAAATGTATAAATATTAAATTCATGGATGCTATTAGGCTTACCGTAAAAGTAAGCACATATATCATATGTAATGTACTAGAAAATCTAGCACATTAAAGATGGCATGATGTAAGTCATATGTGTCACCGTGAAAGAGTAAGGTACTTAGATTTATCACACGAAGATAAAGATTAATGAAGCGCGCGGAATCACATCCCTGTCATTTACAAAAACTTAAATGTGATGCCGAAAACTTCTGTTGCCATTCATAGAATATTTGTTAATTTACGTCACCAAAAAACACCGGTTATGCTCTACCAAAAAAAAGGGAGAAAATCAAGTAAAACCTAGCTTAAATTCCGTGATCTGTGTTGTACAAAAAATGAGCTCAATTTAAATTTATTCTGATAAGAGCTTTTCTCAGAAATAGCTAGAAAGTACAGAAATGACTAATGGGACATCTAAATTCGGAAATAACATTCAGAGCCTTAGTGCACATTTTGTTGTGATCAATGTTGTAAAATCCTCTCTGGATTCAACTGATTCAACACAAGACTTCAGAGCAAGTCTATTTTTCATCGCTGAAAAATTAGGTATTATTTCTTTCAAGTTTAAGTTTTCTTTTATTTTTATTTTTTTTTTCGAAGCCAACGCATAAGATTACTCGTATTGAGGCTACTATAAAGGCGAGTTCACATTGAACTAACTCGGTCAGGTAAAAAGGTGCTTAGGGCTCCCCCTTTTCTGCATCTTGTTTGCAGTATTTAAGAATGATGTTTTTACTGTCTCTGCTTATTGCTTTGATTGCTTATCGCCAGGCAGCAAGAGTCCCCTCTGCGTATTGCTTTGATTGCTTATCACCAGGCCGCAACAGTCCCCTCTGCATTATTTTCTATGCAACATTTTTGTTTTAGAAAGGTTGTATAACTCCAGGATCGCCCCTAAGCTTCAGGTTTAGGTCAGGAGCACCGTTACTACGACTGGGATACGGTTCTTAGGGTGGATATCAAGCTACAGATTTTCTTTACTAGTCTGGACTCGGCTAACGAGCTGTATACAGCACAAATAGAGTTACTTAAGCAATCGGGATTTCGGAATATGACTGCAATTTAGCTAAGCAGTTGCTGTTGTGCAGCATAAGAATTAACCAGTTAGATATGGAATGACAAAATAGACAACAAGAATACCTTTAAGTTCAACATGCAAAACAAATCTCTATGAGTCTAAAGTAAGTTAAACAAGTTTAAGTATTCCTAAAAAAAGCTCTATTCGAATGAGCCAAATGGATCAAATGATGTGTACAAGGTACTGATATAAACTCAGAATCCGAAGAGGAATGGAGAAACTTAAAAAAAAAAAAAAAAAAAAAAAAAAAAAAAAAAAAAAAAAAAAAAAAAAAACCCTTCAAAGCTCACTAATACCGAATCCATCAATCCAGAGATCGAAAACTAAAATAAATGGTCTTCACTTCTATCCTCACAGCCGGCAGAAGCCCAGATGAGCAAGAGAAGCCCAGATGAGCAAGAGAAGCCCAGATTATACCAGCCTTAGAAAGCACCACCCCACACAACCAGCAGCGGACATAACAAAGACTTTCTGCTGCAATAGAAACAAATCTGCATGGTTTTTAATTGTGAAAACTTCTAAAAGTAATTAAACCATGTGAAAATTTTGAGGTACAGTATATTTCCACAGATAAAGCGATAACTAAATTTTAAAAAACCTCTGAAGTATCTCATATACAAATGTAGGAAAATAACACTTCTCTGACTCCAATAGAATCAACATTTTATTCCTTACAACGTTATATGTACGTATTCATACGCCTTTTTTACATTTTGCATGCACATTAAATCGCACGATAGAATACCGACCATTGTTTTTCGTGGAGACAAGAGAAAGGTGTTGCCATTTCCTTTTAACTAAACTTAATTAGAAACTTGACGGAACTGAAGCGACGCTACACACCTCCTTCCTAGTGACAGCAAATATGGAAGATAGTCTTTAAAATGACTGGGGAACTTCATATGTCTGCCGGTTCTAGTAGTCTTGGTTTCATGCTGAGTTTCTAAATTTTCTTCAGTGTTCTTGAGTGCAGGTGTTTCTCCAAGTTCTGCTTTCTTAGAATGGGAGTCTTGAAAAGGAATATCAGAATCTTTCACTAGAAAACATGGTTTTAGACTGTCTATTGAACTCTTTTAATTTTTCCATGGATTTCATTATCGAAATACTTATCCTTTCTTACTCTTACAGGATACGGTCCAAGATAGACAGGCTGTAGTGAAGAATTATTAATGTTGTTTAATAGGAATACGTGAGAACAGTTGGAAAGATGTTTAGAAACAAAGACTGTTCTATTACCATGGGTGGTGGTAATAAACAAGAAAAATTGGAAGAACAAAAAAATCATAGAAGAAAACTTTAATGAAAACAGTCAGAGTGATTTTAAACCTAGTATGTCTACAATAGAAAACATTAACAGTGTGTTCTCAAAGGATTTTAATAAATCAAGTCCGGGTCACCAGTGAAGTGTCTGGTCTACAAATGTAGGAAAATAACACTTCTCTGATTCCAATAGATCAATGTTTTATTCCTTATAACGTTATATGTACGTATTCATACGATTTATTTACGTTTTAGATGCACATTAAATCGCATGAACAGAATATTGACCTTTGTTTTTCGAGGAAACAAGATAAAGATGTTGCCATTCCGCTTTAACTAAATTAGAAATTTGATTGAACATAGCGAATCGATTTTCGTTTCGACTGTTCGACCTTTATCATTCAGGGCACTATTCTGCACTTTGTTGAGATCGATGTAGTAAAATCGGCTGAAAGACACATTCGATTCGATAGGAGACGTGACAGCGAGTGTCACATTTTCAAATGAAGTGAAAAGTTCCGACAGAAGGGACGCTTGTTATGTTGCAACCAGACTGTCATACTCATATACTGCTCGAGGCTCAGAGCAGTTACTATTTGCAGTTACTATTGGTAAAGAACAATCAGATATTTGAGAAATCAGAGCTGGAGTTCCACAGGGCTCTATCTTAGGTCTATTGCTCTACCTCTTCTGTGTGATGGACTTTTCCAAACCAGAAAATTATTTTATGGGTTGTTACGCCGATGATATCGTCTTGGCAGTAAAATTAGTAAATACAAACCATGTGATTCAAAAGCTCCTAGAGTTAATGTCAATAGTTGAAGACTAATGCTCAAAATAGAGAATATTCATCAATGCCCATAAATTTCAGTTGTTAATTATTCGTAAAAAGCACATGAATATTTTACCTAAGCAACACCTCACTCTTTTTGATGAAATTATTCCAAAAGTTCGCAAAGCCAAATATATTGGTACCTCTTTCAGTAGCAAACTGAATCGGAAGGATCACATCGAAAATGCTAAGAATGAAGAAATAAAGCAACAAAAGTTATTAACTGCCTTTTTCCGATTATTCCAAATTAGATTTCAGGAATAAAAAACACATCTTATTTATATCTTAATTATTCAACCCGTCCTTACCTAAGCTTCACCGGTTCTTAGATACTCTTTCCAAAAATGACCTGCTCAAACCCCAGCGCAAGTGCAAAATAAATATCTGAGCATCATTACTAAAGCACACATGCACAATCAAAGATTGCAAAGGACCTTCAATAATGAAACTATTGATAAGTTTCGAAACAAAATCAACAGAAATTTTTACAAAAATGTTACTACTTGTAACCATCTCATGAAATTTAACTTGTTTCAAGACGTAAACTTATATCGTTGTGCTACACATCTAAGATATTTAAATTTTCCAGTTTAAACTCTGCACAAGTATTCCTGTATTGTATATATTGCATACAGCTATTTTTCTATATCTATTTGAATTTTCTGTATTTTGCGTATCTATTTCTATCTCATGTATACATGACACAGAGTCATGATACATGACTTTAATCTCATATTTCCATCCCATTCCATCCATCTACTTTGATCTCTCAAACTTAGGCGGAAATGTTCTCCTCTCTTCCACATTTGTTAAATTTTCTCTTCTGGGAATCTCACTTGATGTATTTAAACGTGAAGTGCCTTTAAGGCAACATTTTATTGAGGGGGACACACTGCGAAATTCGCAGTATGCGACATAACATTATCGATACCGAAATATTCAGTTTGTTGTTAATATAGAGCTGCTTTTCACGTGCGTTTCACTGAGAATGGCGGTAGGGAAAAAAAAGTACCCACTTCGATTTGAAAGTGTCTTTTTTTTAAGTGCAGTTACTAAGCGGTAAAATTTACAGCATGTTTAGTAAAGAGAGAGTGGGGAAGAGGATACTTAAAATTCCGAAAGGACCCTTCTAAAAGTGCAAACATGTAGAGAAAGTATAATTTTATGTATCATGATTTGCAAAAGTTAAAATGCAAATTTTCTAAATGCTTACATATTTTAAACTACTTATTAACAGAAAGTTTACATTAAAAATATGTTTATCTGCTTAAAAGGTCATGCAAAAGTATATCGTTAAATGAAATAACTGAAATATTTGCTTCTGCAAAATGAAATCTTATTGAACTATTGTGCAATAAGCAAAACTTAACAGTAAAGAAAAACCGTATTTCTCATATAATCAAAAGAAGACGGTTGGAAATTGTTTCTGAATTTGAATATATGTTTCACTTATTTTTTAAATTTAATGAACTAACTGTATTATCTGTGTGTCGGAATTGTCAAGTCATCCAGTGTTCTGAATACTACCATGGTATACCAAGAATTTCATGGAATGCAAATGTTTGGCAATCTCTGGGTCATACTATTTAATTATTAGAACTCATTTCGCATTTAATTATTAAACCACTTAAATTTAGTATACAGTTGTTTGAAAACAATTACAAACAGCTGTATTTATCAGTTCATCGTGCACCCTTTTAATTTTAAGACAAAATGTACAAGTGAGAATATCACCTTCCTCATAGAAGTAGTACGTCTTTTTTTTAATCACTGTGTAAGGTTTATTATACGTTTTCTAATAGTTATTTTAAGTTTTGTATCTTTCCTATCTTATTCTAATTTCAGCTTACAATTTCCTGTCAGAATGTGAATTCAGAAACGCCGATAATGCAAATGAGAGTGAGTACTATTTAAGTCGTGACTTAACCGACTTCAAGAGAGAGTCTGATTTCCTGACTAGCGAGCGTTTGCCTTCTGGGTACGTCTCTCTTATTAGCTGTTACTACGCTCGGCCATACCTTAGGCCCTTGCTTGGCTTCGCCCATTTAATTAATACTTAATAAAAAAAAATAAAATCACGATTATTTTTCAAGAAGTCGTCACATTGGTTGTTGTACTATCGTTTTACGTCAAAATATGGACGGTGCGAAGGAGGAGCTTCTACCTCTTTCGATCGGCGAAAGCCTTAACGATTCGAACGGTAGAGGCGCTTGAGAATTGCAGTTTTCGATCAATCGTTCGTAGCAGTCGAACGAGAAGATGTCGCTTGCTACGTCACTCTCGTATCGAGATCACTTCGCACGCTAGGAGAATACGGCCTTACATATTTCTTAGCTATTACTACGCTCGGCCATATCTTAAGCCCTTGCTAGGCTTCGCTGATTTAATTAATATTTAGGAGCCAACTAGTTAAATTGTGATAGCTTGGGCTATATTTATCAAAAGCTTTTAGTTAAGTTAATTTTAGTTCAAATTATTAGTATTTAAGTTCAAGCCCGAGTGGCGGCTTTATGTAAAGTTCCAAGTCGGAACTGACAATAAATATACTGAATAATAAAGGTTTTAAATTCTTCTCAAGTCTTACGTGTTCTGTTCACACTTAAGCGATTATTCGCTTGTTAAGTAGGGCTATCTGCAGTTTGTACAGATAGCAGATCATTAAAAATTTGGTTAATGTAAAATATTCTATATTACATTCAACATGAGAAAAAACATAAAACTCTTATACAAACAATCCAACCATGGAGGTTAGAATAGCTAACCTCCATGAATCCAACCAATTACCAAGAACAGAGTCTTAAAAGGGATAAGGAGGATTTTGCAGTAATATTGAAGGAAAACAACATACATCAACTCATTTTTCAAAAAGAGAATCTTTGTGTCTGTGAATACTTAAAATTATACGTTTTTATGCGATTTTGTTATTTTGACTTCAGTCTTCTTATTTATATTTTAATTATTTTGTATATATATATATATAAAGAGAGAGAGAGAGAGAGATAAGCACCTTACAGAATGTTTCAGAATGAAAATTTGGAGTTTGAAATTATTATTTTATTACTTTCATAATATAATATACAGAAATACAAGATGCGATAGAATAAAAAGAGTAAGGCTATATATTTGTAGTCGCTTTTAAATAATGAAATATCTTGATATGCAACTACAGATATTTCACATGTGTAATACATGCAGCATAAGCTTACGTTTTTAATTTTACTAGAGTATGTTTTTCTATGTAACATATTTATGAACATAATCCAATTGTACTGTACAGGTTTCATTTTAAAGCATTGTGTAATAACAATCACAAACTAATATTAAGAAGCAAAAATGTATTGTACATTTAAATTACATCAATGTCACAACATGACATGACTTCTGAAAATATTAAAGAGTTTTTCATTATGAATATAGTAAAACGAATTTCTATGAAATATGCGGAAAAACGTGCTTTCTGTTGAAAAAAAGATTTCAATATGAATTACTTATTTATTGGATCTAATTTTTCACACATTCACTTGATTATTAAAAAAAATCCAGATATTTCATTATTTGACATTCCTGAAAGTGATATTAGTGATAAAAATAGCCTAAATTTAAAAAAAAAAATGATAATTATAATAAACATACATTCCAAATGAGTATCATATATTTTTTATATGCAAAAAATATTTTTGAATATATTCATATAATAAAAGAACTAGGTTGAACTGGATTGGATTATTTGATTATGCTGAAGAAAACTACAGCTTACTTCCTATTAGGAGGAATGCCTAAATTAAGCATTTTTAAGGATAACTGATACAAAATGCACATACACTTCAAGCAGCTAGCTCATTTAACTGCTAAGGAAGGAGGAAATATGAAGCCATTTACCAGCGTTTTGGGGATGTCTTACGATCACCATCTGCTTTCATGGGAAACTTTTTAAGGGCAGCTAGCTTATACCTATGTTAGGAAATACTTTAATTTTTTAATACCTAGCAATAGAAATAAAATAAAAAAGTAGCAGTATCCGTCTTAAGAAATAAACAGTAAAATGATAACAATCCATCCTCAGAAATCATCAAATAGTAAAATGACCTTTCACAAATGTCTAAGCATATAATACTGTGTAGAAAGAAATTCACTTTTAGTATTATAGGTAATTAATATGACCTATCACAAATGTTTAATCACATATACTGTATACAAAGAAATTCAATTTAGTCTTATAGGTTATTGTCATTTTATCGTGATAAAATATACATATCAAGGGTTTATGAATAATTAACTCAAGCGAAAAAAAATATTCAAATGAGAAATTTTAATTAATCAATATATTTGTTTTATGCGGACAAGGACAGATTACAATTCTGCATTTAAAAGAAGAGCAATATAAAAGAGGAGCTGGTGGATGTCCAAAAATCGAAGAAATTTTGATGTCGTAAGAGCATTCCACTTTTTGGCAGTATATCAAGTGGAGGTGAGGGAATACCAGAGTCTGCAGATATTTTGAAATGTAGTATAAGTACATTAATTATAAAATTTAAATGATGTTAGGAAATAATTTAAAATAATTTTTATAAATAAAAAAAAAAAAAACTTTTGAATTATAATCCATAAAATTTTTGGCATCATCTTCAAGTAGATGTATTTCTAAGCTTACCTGCAAAAAATTAAGGGTTTTTTATTCAAAATTTTCTAAGATACACCTGAATTTATATATTGGTGCGTTTTGAAATTTGGCATATATATTATAAGCGATAATAATACTAAATATGGTTTACGTCCTTTGTTAAAATTATTTGAAAGTATGAACGATGACTCCCCCCCCCGCTTGTGTATAAAGGAGAAAAGGGAAAGGAAAATAGCGTGCTATAAATTAAGAAGTTCGCCAAATGAATTAGTCTTGGCGCAAACTGAAAAAAAATCCGTCAAGATAAATTTTTAAATTTCTCAGCAAAAATTTAATATCCAGGCATAATTCGAGTCTTAGAATCAAAATATGGAAAAAAATGGCGTGTTATTTCAGAAAAAGTCTGATTTCGTGTCAAAATACCTATGTTAGAACAATGTTATATATAAATCTAATATATATCCCAAGTCGCAGTTTCGAGACATTAAAAACGCAATTTGAGTTTCGTCAATCGGCCATAATGTTTTGTTAGCATATTATAGACGAGGCATAGGAAGCACTCTCCAAAAACATAGTTAGGAATTGCTTTAGAAAATGTCGCTTTTATTTAAAAGAAGCCCCAGAGGAGTTGCAAACTATGTCTAATATTTTGGACATTAGCGAGAGAAATTATGAAGATTAGTTTTTAGAATACGTTGCAATTGATGATAATATTGAAACAGCATGTGAAAACACCGACTACGATATTATAGAGAGTTAAAAGAGCTACAGAAACGGAAACTGACAGTGGAAGTGATGCGGAAGAAAGTGACTAAATCACAATTTCAGCTGGAACCAGAAAAGCACCGCAAACTGTAAGAACTCTTGAATTCAAAGGTAGAGACAGAGCCGGGACAAGGGTGAAGCAAGTTCAGTTGCCTTAGGCGAATCACTAGAAGGGGCGCAAAATTGGCTATTCGAAAATTCGAATTCGACAATTACTTTAATTATATTTTTTAATTTGTCGTTTATTGTTAAGGGAAATAAGCTTCGGCAAACTTAAATTAATAAAACAATAGGAAAAATTGCAAGAAAACCTGTAAATTGATGCAATATGTATTTCAGCGTTATTTCTTATTTATCAAAAAAGGATTTTTTTTTAACATTTTCATTTAAAAGTTAATAAATAATTGGCTATATTATTTTTCTGAATTTATTAAGTTACCATTAAAAAATACGGCACTTGCCTCAGCTGAATCATTAGAAGGGGGGCCAAATTGGCTATGCGAATTCCAAAACTACTTTAATTATGTTTTTTAATTTGTCGGTTATTATTAGGGGAAATAAGCTTCGACAAACTTAAATTAATAAAACAATAAGAAGAATTGTAAGAAAACCTGGAAATTAATGCAGTGTGTATTTCAGTCTCATTTCTTATTTATTAAAAAAAGATTTCTTAACATTTTCATTTGAAAGTTATAAATAATTCACTATATTATTTTTCTGAATTTATTAAGCTACAATTAAAAACTACTTTAAGAATTATGATATTTTCATTTAATACAGTTACTTTTGTTTAATACAAATATAGCTATTTTGATATATATGTAGGGGTGCGCATTTATTTTTTTGTTTCAGGTGAAAAAATATCTTGGCACGGCTCTGGCTAGAGAAATGGAAGACTACCAACAGTTTTATGAACTTGAAAATGCAATTGAAAAACTGTCGACGAACATTGCAAAACAAATACAGATACAGCAGTTCTTTCTAAAGATTAGGAATTTCACCAGGTATGTAATTATAGAATGTTTTTACAACAAAATAATAAAAAAAAAAAATCAAAATTTAGCAAATATTTAATTTTAGCATTAATTTTTAATTAACAATTAAAGTATAAGATTAATTGTTAGTTACAATTTTATTAAAATTCAAATTTGATATTGTATACAATATTGAAATCACCGTTCATTAAAACTCAAGTATGTTTGGAACGCAAGTGATTAAATAATTGGCAGGTGCTGTAATAATTTCATAACTATAGTCCATTCTTATGATCTTTTTTTTTTGTCATTATATGCCCATTTATTTATTAGATTCCCTCTCTTAACTTAATGATAATTTTTTTATTTTTTCCACCATTCCATTTCCCAATATATTTTAAATTTTATAAATAAAAGTAAAAACTATTTTTTGTTTTCTTTAGAAAACAGAACATGTCTCTGAAACTAATTTTTGTCTCCAAAATGCAATGTATATATATCCATATTCATCTTCTTTTAACAGCTTTCCAAAGTCATGCTTTATAATTTTTTTTTTTTTTTTATTTTGGAGTACTTAATTACATGAGAGTTACTAGTGCCATATACAATTTCAATAGTTTTATTTTATCTAAAATGAAAGCTTGTTTTTTTTTGTTATAAAGCATACAAAATAATTTTTACTTGTGTAAAATGCTTAATAATCAACATTTTCAAAGTAATGGTCTATAATATTTTTTAATAATGGACACTTTCAGTTATAAGTCTTAATTCATAACAATTCTTACTTCATGACAAGGTATTATAAATATATTACATGATGTAAATGTATTATCATAGGTAATTGTAGTATCACATGAAAATATATTATCTCAGTACAATATCAACTTGAATACATCATTTGAGATTATTCCTAACGTTTCACATGGTGAGTGAAATTTATCTTTTATGTACTAAAAAGAAACTTTTTATTTAACTAAGTCCTGATATAGATATGTACATAGACATATGAAGTTATTCACAAAACTCATATTTAAAATTAATATTCTAACTAAAATATTGATGATTCTTTTTTATAGAAATCAAACAATTTTATCTTCATATCATTATTTAAAGCTTTATCATCAATCCTCTAAAATACTTTTTTATCTGTTGACAAATCTTATTTTCAGAACAAAGATTTTAAAGCAAATAGCCAAATGCCATATTTTAGAACATACAGCCACATTATACAACAGACAAATGCAGAAGTTTACACAAAATAATGTTTAATTTAACAAAAAATTACAAAGTAATTTGATAACTGTTTAAAATATCAAGTTAAGTGTTTGAATATATTTAAATACTGGAGACCATGTTAAAACTTAATATTTAATGTAATTAAAAGTAAAATAGTTTTCAGGCAATTTTTTATGTATATCGAAATGATATCTAAATTTATTATTTTTAGATGCTAAAAGGAAAAGCAAGCTTAAAGCAGCAGACAATGCTGGGAATCTTGTTCGAAGCCACTGCAAAGATGCTCCACATCAATTTCAGATAGCTAAGAGCAAAGAGAAAGAAATTTAACTGTTAGAATTACACACTACATTATACACACGAAAACTGCAGTTTTATGGGGGGGGGGAAGGTAGCTGAAGCAGTGAGAAGAGCTATTGCATCTAAATGACTAGCTATTGCTGCAGAAAAATAACTAATACTGTTAGAAAGAAAACTTTGCAATTAAAAGCTAAAAATTTTAATTTAAAATCAGAAGAACAGTTTTTACATGAGAAAACAAAAGCTGAAATACCTACAAAGTGTATTTTTTGAATGAAGTTGATTTATTATTAAACAAAAGGTGAAAATTTCAGATACTTATTATTTTTACTTTAATAACTTCAACAGTTCAAACAAATACATATTATGCAATTGAAATATTTGCATTATTAAATTTAAAATTGAGTTAAAATTAAACTGTCTCTGATTTCAACAGCAGCAGCTCTTTATTTTTTATTGAAATCTGTTGGAGGAATTTGTCCCCATGGTGTTTACGTGCAAGCATCTTTATTATCAGGTAATTTGTGATATCTGCAAATATTATGCGACACTGCACAGGCATTCACACCTTTCTCAGTAATTGTGGGTTCACAATTCAATTTTCTTGCATGAAAGAGATAAATGAATCTTGATTTTGAAACTTCAATGCAGTTTGTGGCTGTTGCATGTTTCTTGTTACATCTTTCACTACAGATCCTGCTGCTGCAAAAGAGACATGAGGATTAGGAAAGGGGAGGGAAGAAATTGAAAGATTTTGTGGCTATTTTAAATGCCTATCCAAAAATGTAGATATGTGAAGAAAAGCCTATATTGTGTATCATCCTTTGTAAGAAATCAATGCGAGTTTTCCAGAAGCCTACATGTTTATACAAAGTATTTACCTCCTTGAAAGACTACGCAACAGTGTATTCATAAATCAAATAACTAGAATGCAGCATCACATACTTGTATTTAAAATTCATATTGAATTGAATTTGAATCACAAAATTAAATTTTTGAATTTATTATCAGCTCATGATTACGTCAAAATTTTTATCTGTTCATAAACTTTACAGTAAGATGACTTATTGTATGAAGAAACAGAAGTAAATAAAATATATATCGTAGATATCGAAATGAGTAAAATACTCAGGCTACTGTTTTACTAGAAATTATTTTAAAAAATATACCTTCACAGCTATTATATTGTTTTGATCATTCTTTAAAAATACATTTAGATATATTAAATTATATTTATGTCAATGTCTGCTCATCGTTGGGGTGTGTCATGGGTGCCTTATAAACATACTGAAAAATAATCCTATAGTTGTTAAGTATCGTTGATAGGTTGTAAGAAGTTTTAATGTTCTCAAGATTCTTATAAGTGAAATTAATTTCTTTTATAACTAAAATTTTAATTTGTGTTTATGAAAGTAATGATATGAGAAAAAAATTCAAAGTAAAATATACTAATGCAGTAATTTCAAGTTCAAACTACAGAAACAGAAGCAATGAGAAGTATAAGTTTCCATACATGAGATCATAAAACAGCATGTGCAAATAAGCTATGAATCTGGTTTATAGCAATGTGTTGATCAACTGTCAGTGTCACAATCTGATGGTTTCAATTCCTACCTACCATACCTTTGGACACTATATTTTCAAAAGAAACAAGAAAATAATTACAAAAAGTTGATCTAATCTACTGCTCTCATTTATATAAAAAAGACACATTACACTAATTATTTAGTGAAATATTATACAATTTCAAAATAAGAAATGAAATTGAAAATTAGATAAAAAAATGTAATCTTAAATTAGCACAGATTTGTAGTGCAACCATACTAACACATTTCTGTCATGGGTTATTGTCAATTTGTGTAAAAACATGCTCCAGCCAATCCATCAGTAGTTGTTAAAACCTTTAGCCTGTTGTTCACCTTGTTAAAACCAATGCATTACAAGTGTTGAGTGACTCATGAACAACAAAAATATCTATTTTTTTTTGTTATACTTCAGCCATTCATAATTTATTTCTTATACAAACATCAAACAACAGATCATCACTTTCTTTTTATACAAATAAACAAACATTAATAACAGATCATCAGGTGATTAAAATGGATATTTAGGGGGGGGTTTAAATCTCCTAATGATAGATATTGGAAGATTCCAGTAGTTGATCTTTCATTTGCAATGAAAATAGTTTTTCATTGCAAATGAAACAGTCTTTACAATTCATGCAATTTAATTTAGGTTTGACAGAGAATTGCAATCCCAAAATTAAGAGCCCCAGCTAAGTTTATTCTGTAATGGCACAGCAAACATCTGTGCTTCTGTAATGTATGTGTTTGCCTCACTTAAATGAATGAATTATAATTACTTTCTTTTAGAGTCATCACACATCAAATTTTTAAAAACAAAATGTCTTTGAAAAATAATTTTATTAACTTTTTTTACTAAACTAATTATGCAACATGAATTTTAGTTGCATACAGTAATAATATTGGAACTTCTACTGTTAACTACCAACATTAACATATTGTCTAATAAAGGAGACCAACTATACCAGAGACCTGCTATCAGGGAAGCTAACATAATTGCCACTCACCACAGCTTTAAAGTAGTTTACAACATTATAAAATATTGTCACAAAACATTAGGTTGTAAGCTGCATAAGATTGCGAATTTGACATTTGAAAATTTATTCAATGTGGCACATATTTCCATTACTGTTGAGAATCCATAAAAACTCCATGCAGCCAATGTGTTCAGGTGTTAGAAACTGAATCATTTTTTGTAGCTTTAGCCATACAACTATAGATGAGTATCCAACAATTAAAATTAATTTTATTCTTTTCCCAAATACCATCTCCTTTTAAGCATGCAAAGTAAACTATATTTTTTATTAACCCTCTGAGTGCCATGGCCAGCTTCATCCAGTCATGAGATTTTTTTGTTACTTGGTATATACTAGCTTATAATTTAACATATTTTGCTTTCTGACTTTCCTTAATAATATAAATATTATCTTAATGAATGTACATTTATGAAAATAGAGACTAAAATAGGTAAATATAAAAATTTTATTAATAAAGGCTCTTTAGATACAGGTCATCATGACAGATCCAAAAGCCCTGGCCACTCAGAGGGTTAATAAAAAAGACTAATTTACTCGAGTGTCCTTTTTTTTTTTTTTAAACCACAAAATTAAATAAAATTTACCCATTCATACGATCTGAAAAACTATACAGCCACAGAAAACTGAAACTTTTAATTTTTCATTACATTGTTACTTACAGTTTGGCATTCTTGAAAAATTGTTCTTAAGTACAATAAAATACTGTAGTCAATAAAAGTCTTTACAACACAAAAACATTCATGAATAAAAAAGTTTCACAGGTATTAAAAAAAGTATACAAAATAGTTCATGTTTTTTTATAAAATGATTGTTTCACTTCTGAAATAAGTAGCAAAATAAAAGTATAACAGTACTCATTGCACATGATAGTTTTGAGCTTATTGTAGTAAGCTATTTATTATCAGGAACTCTGGATTGTAAAAAAGCAAAGGAAAACTCTTGAGCTTTGATTTTTCAAACTTCTAGTCCTAATCTTAAAAAATTTTATAATTTCACTTCACTCTTATTGCAGATCTTCCACTACTACAAATAAGTCTATTTGAATTCATTCTTGATACAGATCAGTTTGACACATCCCCAATTCCAGGCCATATTTTTTTCTTCTGTCTGATGATTTTGTAGCCCTTGTTCAATTTGCACATAAAATATCACACTGGTTGTGAGGTAATGTAATTTTTTAAGTTTGAAAGTGATTCTGGAACTAATGTACTTAATTCCTGAATAAATAAGCTACCAGAACTGATGTTCACAGCCTGCAAATTTGAAAAGAAATATTTTACAACATGTAACTTATGATATACATTTAACAAAAATAAAAAAAAAAAATTCTTAAATTAATTTCAAATAATATTTCCTTTTTTGTTAACTGGCATTTTAATCATACATTTAAAAAAAGGTATAAAATGTTTAATAAATACAAAGTTTTATTTAAGCAAACACCTTTTTCATCACCAGACAGAAACATGAAAATCAAAATATTTTAAACCTAAACTGGTATGATACAGATCCTATGCCTATGAGCATATAACATCTTTATCATGAAACCCTCCTCATTTTAACTGAAAATTTAGTACATATGTTACTTCAAAACAATGCATATTCAAAAAGTACTTGTTTATAAACGTATAACTAATATACAGATCCTTAGAATCTCCCATGCCAGTTGTACATAAATTAGTGTTGTGTCTCTTTTAGGACAGCGGAAAAAATTAGAAGAAACTGGAAGAAAAGAAATGGGGAAAAAATGAATAATGATGCAATTGGAGGACTGCTAAAGGGGATAAATTTACTAATATTAGTAATAAAATAAAAATTTTAAAATAAAAGTTTTATCACTTTGACAAAAAAATGTAAAATAATTAAAAAAAATATAGAAGATTGATAGAATTCTTATTTCTTTACAATGTGTTAATGATGATATAGATTCACTTTTTTAAAAATTAATTCCTTTTCTACTATTTCCGAATAAATATTTTAATTTTTATTTTTTATTGCTAAACTTCACAGATGGGACAGTAGATCTTATATCAAGCACAAAAATGTACATACATATATGCATATATACACATTATCAAAGAAACCTACTGTGGACATAGAAACAAAATTAAGTATACATATAATGAAAATATTTACATTGATTAGTAATACAGAAATGTTATACATTGGCATATTGCTATATATTCACTTTAAAATATGTCCCACTTGGACGAGAAAATTTTTCTTTGATATATAATATTTGTTTAGAATATGACTCAAGTTCAATGAGTCGTGACAGTTCGCACTACACTTGCTTAACTTTTTTGGGACAATGCTATAACTTATTATGAGCATTAGTACACCTGTTGCTACCAAGCAGAACACAACTTGTGCTACAACTCTGAATTTTCAAATGATTTTGTGTTTTTTCGCATACGTTAATTGTAAATTCCTTAACAATGAGTTTAAGGAATGCTAACCTGAAGTGTCAAACAAAGAAGAAAATTGTATGAATCATCATGGAGGTGAAAAACGAGATTGCTGAAAAGTATGAAATTGGCAACTGCATATTGCATGGCAAGTACAATGGTGTTTACAATTATGGAACACAAAGACACTTTTAAATCAGCTTACATTGCAAAAGGAGTGAAATCAATTACCAAACAAAAATCAGAGATGCTAGAGCATGTTGGAAAATTCTTTTGATCTCAACAGCAGAAAAACATTTATGTACAATATGTATTTGCATCACAGTATTCAGCAGTGTTATAATAATATCAATAGGATCTTTTATAAGGACATATTAATTAATTTTCCTTTATTGCTTATTGGAAAAGTCTCTTTGGTATATGTCTAAAGATCTGGAATGGATTAATGTTGCATACAAGGTACCAATGTACCAATAAATATTATATTACTATTAAATAAGTAGGGGAATTCCCCCCCAGACTGATTTTCTCTGAAATTGGCTAAATCTGGTGTTAAAACATCATTTTAAAAATTTTACTTTACCCTGATGTTATTAACAATGCATAAAATATTTGTATGACCGAAAACAGCAAGCACATACGCATACAATTATTTAAAAACTAAACAACACAGCAGTGAACATGGACAAAGCCTGCAACATAAAACATGAGTCATAGCGGCCGATTTTTACTTCCTTGTATGAAGTAACAAGGAAGTACTGTAATCGTGAAAAATTATGGTTATCATACTTCAATGAAAATAGCTGACCACTACTGAATGCAGTTTAACGATGTTTTTGCATGACATCTGTATAAATGAATTATAAAACTGATTTAAAATGGATTCAGATGAGATTTTTTCATGGTGTCTGTATGCACTTATGCATGTATCTTGCATAACTCAAAAATGATAATAGTCTCAGAATGTTGAAATTTTGTATATAGGACTGCTGTAAGATGTAGAGATGCACATCCAATTTTGGTTGCAATTGGCGGCACCAAAAGTATAATATATACCCATTCTGTTACTCGGCTCAGTGAGCTCAGTTTCTGTATTCTTATATGTTTGTAAATTGTGCAATTTTTTGCTTTAAAAATGATTGAATTATGTTGTTCTTACTTTCCGGTTAAGGTTTTCATGCCTTTAGTTATGCTGCATGCCATAGTTGTAGAATTATCAAGAATTTAAAAGTTGTTTAAGTGGGGATAAGCCTAATTTTTTTTATCATAGCAGCTATATTTGTTTACATTTGAAACTTAGCAGAATAGTGGATTTGTTGTCAAGAGAAACTAAGCTTCACAACAACAAAGTAACGTCTTCTTTTATTACTGTGAATTAAATTATGTTTAATCCATTCTGGAATTATCATTTAAGTTATTAAATTATGCCATATATGACTCAGCATAGTGTCCACAACAAATTAAGTCAGTTTCTATGCCTTCAGTGTCTTTTTGCTGAGTGAGACCAAAAGTAAACTTTTAGTTTTGTGCACCAAAAAATCTGCCTTCTTGCCCGCTGGCCAAATTGCTTGTTTTTGTGTAGAAACTGTAATTTTAGTTGGGGGGGGGAAGTTTTATGTTTTTCTATATTTTTCAATTTTTAATATAGATATTTTGAGTTTTATGTATTTTTGCCTTGTTGCAAAATGAGAACTGAGTTAATTGAATGAGAAATATATCTCTAATGAAATTTGAGGAATGGCACGCAGGAATTAAATGAAAAGCAGGAAAAAATGCATATAGTTTAATATTCCACAGAAGTAAGTCATGTTGTGTACACGTCAGATTTTTATATTACCTTTTATTCTACCTGACAAACATTTTTAAGCTAACATAGTAAGTGTCATATTAAAAATCCGTTCTTAAAAAACTACACAGTTTCAGATTTTGAAAAGACATCAGAAAACTGGAAGAGTGGTAGACTAGATAGCAAGAGAAACAGTTAGCAAATGCAGCATGTTAAAGATGAAATTTTGGTAAGGAGTGATTTAATGCACTTTAGAGAGGTTTATCATAAGCATTTATTACTTTTTGAAGAGAAAAGGGAAATACCCAAATTAAAACAGAAATTTAAGGTATTACTGCTTATTAAAGTTAGAATTTTGATTTAAGTTTACTTATTTTATGTACACACACACACATATATACATGGCATGTGTGTGCTCATGCATTAAGTACAGAAATGCCATGAGCAGAATTTTTAACAAAGATAATAGGCAATCATTTCACAGTCTTGAAAACCACTAGCTTATGTTGTAAGGTTTTAGTTAAACTAACAAAGTTTTATTTTAATTTATTCTTTTCTATTTGTTCTCATTTCAACTTCCCGTTAGAAGAAGCGCGCCTTTTCAGCTTTATGCTAATTTGAAGTGGAGCCAAGGAGTATTTAAACCGGAGGTAGAAACCTCTCAGTGTGAGAGAGCTTTTAGTCTCAGACCACGGTCACGCTATTCCACGTTCTCCTGACCAGCTAGCATTTAAATTCTAAGCCGTAGCGCTTCTACGTGATTACTTATTGAAGTAATTCCAAGTGCGTCAGTATTAGTTAAATCTTGCTACGCACCATTTAGTTTAGAGGCCAACCTCGCGTCTATAGCTCTGTGAGCAATGACTAATTTAATTTCTATTTAGTTTTAGTTTAAATTTGATTGTTCATTTTAGACCCAAGTGCGGTCTCTACTTTCTGTATCCCTCCAGAGTTGGGAAGTGGTTGTAAATAATTTGGATTTAATAAAAGAGGATTTTAAATCCCTTTCAAGTACAGTTATTCTACCACTTAATCACAGTATTCTACCACAGAACATAGCTGCATTCAGCTCCCTGTTCAAGATCAGGACTTTAAGCTGTCATGAAGATGTTTTCCACGAATATGCATTGAACACTCAGTCCTGACAATGTTTTCAATGTTGTACTTTTTTCTTTGAAAAGCACTGTGAAACATTGATGTCTCCAATAATATCTGTCTACATTTATGTTGCAGCATTAGTAGTAGAATCCATTACTTCCTGATGATGTTTAGACACTTCTGATCATAGCATGTATTCAAATATGTACATACTACCTTAAAAGTACTGTAGCATTCAAACTGTATATATAGTGTTGGAAAAAAATAAGAAGCAATTTAAAAAAAAATGTATTTTATTTTCATTCTATTGAGCAGAAATCCAATGAAAAGTAACTAGTTGGTAGTTCAGTGTCTATATTATCATACAGTCCAATGGAATTCACCTTCGGCACATAGAAATATGCAGAATTTTGTGTTCATTCTTTAGGCAGGTGTGGAAAGGTGTGCAAGAGGAGCTTAAAATTCTAAATTGAAGGATTGTATGAGTAAATGAATAAAATTTTACTTGTGGAACATAGAAGTTACCACTGAGAAAGCATTTGACAAGTGAGAGAAATGTCATGCTGTTGAGATAACAAAAGCATGACAGATGCTAGCATATGTCTGTAAAGGAGAACAGATCTAATACATGTCTCCTAAAAAAAAAAAGGAAAAATTTTATATTAAGAATATAGAAATGGTTTAAAGACACTTGTGATGTACACGTATAACTAAATGAAAGTAAAAAATATGCCACAACAGACTTTTAGGATCAATATTTGGTAATGATTGCTAAACAAAATAGACAACTGATATCAGTTCAGATTGCAAGGGAATAGCTTCTTCAGCTATAGGAACTCAATTATCTATATATACTATAAGTGACAGGCACCATAAAAGAGCTGTATGCAAGGTGATCCATAATCTACTAAGCCCCCACCGACTTGCACTGTGAAATGCACCCAGTTGCAGTAGCACAGAGAAAACTGTGATTGAAGTATAACATACTGGAGTTGATTTCTCTTTACTGATGAGTCTTGTTTTTACATGGAGAGTGATTCCAGATGTGTTACAATCTGGAGGGAGCAAAACACATGCCTCAGGGTATGGGCGGGAATAATTCTGAATGGCCACACTGACCTACACATTTTTACTATGAATCAGATATGAATGCTGAAATATACAGGGATGAGGTTCTTGGTCCTTATGTCAAATTATTTAGGGACACAATTTGTAATAATTTCATCCTAAACAACAATAATGCTCACCTCCATTGTGCTGCACTAGAAACCAATTATATTCAAAGCAAAGGTATCCAGCAGATAGTGTGGTCCACATATTCTCCAGATTTAAATCCTATAGAATGCATAGGATGCTTAAAAAGTTGTTTTCTGTCTTGCATCAGTGCAGCTCCCACCTAGCATTCCTGAGAAGCTTCAAAGCACTATTCATCATAAACAGATTTTGCTACTGTGGGAGCTCCTGGACAATCTAACAGACAACATGAAAATTGCTGCAAAGCTTGCATTACTGTCAAGGGTGACCACACAAACTATTAAATTTTTCAATTTAAAAAAATTAATAAAAAGTTGTAACACCAGCTAAACCAGTTGTAACAATAGGTTCTCCAACCCTACTTTATATAACATTTCCTATGTTCTTATTCCAAATTATTTTTTGCAGAAAAAGACAATTCTGCATTTTGAAGGTATGTCAGTCATGATATAAATAAAGACGCTGCACAAGTTCCATATTCTTAACTGCATAATAATTCCAAGTGTGTGAATTTTTATAGAGTCGTTTAATTTTGTTCATCATTAAAAATATGTTGTATATTTCTGTATTTTAAAGCATTTAATATATGTATTCAAGTGCTTATTTATCTATTTATCTTGTTGATTGCAAACTGATATCATATAATTATTGACTATGCTGACAATCTTCAAAAAAATTTTTCATAACTTTTCTTTTTGAATGACAACTATCTAAGATGACAACTTGCAGTCTGGTGATGAAATTTTTAATAGGTGCTCACTTTAGATAGTAATTGCAAAACATTCCAGTTTCTATAACATCTCCGTTTCTACTTGACAAACACAGACCAATCAAAAAGTATAAAGTTGCTTAATGCCAGCTAGCTATTTAGGACACAGAAGTATAGAGTAATTTTTTTATTGGATAATTTTACTTGCCTGCATTAGATAAGTAACTTTACTTCTTTTAGGATCCTTTTCGTCTTCTTCTACAACCCAGCCACTTGGCATTAACTAAGAAAGTAAAGATAAATATATTTTAAAAGGATGAAACCAATTTGCATTTTTCATATGAAGTAACTACACTAGTTAGCAAAACTTTAAGAAAAGCATAGTGTGTGGGGGGGAATACATACAGTAATGGAACAAATAAAAAACAGTTTTATTGAAAAAATGGTGTTGATATAAAAACTGTCTGGCCAAGATGGGGGATTCGACCTCCTCTTAACTGCAATGGTTGTTGTTCCTGTCCGGAATGGAATAACTCAACATACCTCTGATATGCCTTTTGGCTTTAATCCAAAGAACGGTTAGTTAGTCAAACATCGGACTAAAAACAACGCATCCACACGGCAGCTAGAATGTTATTCATTTTTTTATCATATTTGTTCTATTACATCCTCAAATCTTATAATATCATTTCCTTGTACATACATTGTGTATAACTATGCAATAGAAGTTTTTGTGTTTAAAAAGAATTTTTCATTCGCATAATTCACATTACATTTGCAACATAGAATTTCTGGAGGCAACGACAAAATTAAAGGAATTTTGCTTTAAGTACGTTTAGAACGCTGCATTCGATAAGTATTGGATACTTTCAGCATCGCACCTCATTCAAGGACCAAGCAAGAAAAGTATTTTTTTTTCTTTTTTTACAAGTTTGACTTTGGTTTTGCTCACTGCACCATTACGTCGTAATGGAAGACAAAGCTAAGATTGTAAGAAATAATAGAGGTAGCTGCTCTTAACAGAATTTCAAATTTCATTAATGATGGATGATAAACAATTGTTCGAAAAATACGATTTGATGAATAAACTTGAAAAAAATTGAAAACATTTATTTTGATTTTGACAAGGCAGACGCAGAACTTCCGCCGGAAAGTTCTGAAATGGAAGAATTTGAGAAAAAATATTATGAAACCAAAGCCAAACTACAATAAGAACTTGAAAAATTAAATGTTACTGTTAACATGCAAACTACTACTCATGTTAATGTATATCAAATACCAGTTTCTAGTACTATAAGTATCACTAATAATTTTAAATTACCGAGAATAAATATGCAATCTTTCAATGGTAATTACAGAAACTGTATGTCCTTCAAGGACTTATATACATCATTTGTGCATAACAATGAAAATTTAAGCAATATTCAAAAATTTCATTATCTAAAGGGTTTATTAACTGATGAACCGGCTTCTATTACTAAACATATTCCCATTTCAGAAAATAGTTATACAGAAGCCTGGGGAAAATTATTGTCTAGGTATGATAAGAAAAAAAACAAATTGTCACATGACTAATCAAAACTTTCATGGACCAATCTTGTGTAATTAATGCAAATGTAATTAATTTGCAAAAAATTGCCGATATATCTGATGAGATCATCAGATTTAAATCTGTTGATCCAAAAGCTAATGAAAGGGATGTCTGGTTAATTTATAGTTTATTACAGAAGTCTGACAATGAAACATGTAAACAATGGTCCGAGTTTTCAGCAATAGTGGAATTTCCTACTTTTGAAATGTTTATTCAATTTATAAATGGTAGATGTTCCTCTTTAGAAATTTTCAACAAAAGAGAAAAGGAAAAAACACAATCTAGTGTTAAAAGGTTATCTGTTAACAAAAACATCAAATGTATTATGTGTAAATTAGTTCATTTTCTTTTCAAAATGCCCCAAATTTTAAACACTAACTGACAAAGAAAGAAATCAATTTGTTAGGAAAAATAATCTTTGTTTGAACTGTTTTTCTAGTCAGCACAAAAAATCTGAATATATGTCTTCACATCGTTGTCATTATTGCCAGTTATTGCATCATAGTACTCTTTGTGAAAATCAATTAAAAAGTTACTCTACATCTGTGTCTCATTCCGAGAGCAGTTTTCAGTCAGAACAACAAAGAAAAAAACTAACAGTGAGTAAGAGCCAGACATTGAGCCTACGAATACAGCCGTAATTCAAAATAACAACACACAAACAACTTTTGACTTACTGCCAACTGCTTATGTAAATGTAATTGATTCGATGGGTCAGAAATGTAATATTAGAATACTTTGTGATAGTGGTTCTGAATCAACGTTATTATCTGAATCTTGCATTAATTTACTGGGATTTAAAAGAAAAAATGCACGTTTCCTTGTCAAGGGTTTAGTTGAGTCAGAAGTCACAAATTACAAAAGGTTTCATTGAAATCTAGTTGATGTCAATCCACGATACATCAGTGAGAATGCCAATTAAGGCATTTGTATTAGATAAACCAACTGCTGCACTTCCAAGTCAAAAAATAAATGAGAAAGATTTTTTGCATTTGAAAAATGGAAAGTTAGCTGATCCACAATTTCACATTCCGGATAAGATAGATATTATTTTAGGATCTGACTACTTTTTTTCTATTTTACTTCCCGAACAAATAACTTGTTCTCAAAGTGATTTAATTGCTAAAAACTCAATTTTTGGTTTCCTCATATCCGAAAAACTAACGGAATCTCAAATGAAATCAAATTCATTTTCAAACTTGCATATTTATGAAATAAATATTGATAGCAAATTGAAATGGTTTTGGGAGTTAGAAGAAGTACCAAATTCAACTGACACATTACTCTCACCTGAAAAGCAATTTGTTGAAATGCATTTTCAAGAAAATTACTCAATTAATTCACCTAGTCGTTTTGTGATAAAACTCCATTTTTAAGACATAAATCTGAATTGGGTACTTCAAAACCAGCTGCACTTTCTCGGTTATATGCTATGGAGTGTAAATTTAAGGAAAACCTGGAATTTGAAAACCAATACAAAGATTTTATGCACGAATATGAAAATTTAGGTCATATGGAATTAGCCACACAAAACTGTTTGAACAGATTTCAAAATGAGCAATATTTCCTTTCCCATCATGCAATAATCAAGCCGTCTAGTACAACTACCAAATTAAGAGTCGTTTTTGATGCTTAATGTAAAACTTCCAGCGGTAAATCATTGAATTCAATCTTGGGTGTTGGTCCTAAATTGCAATGAGACATTTTCGAAATTTTACTTAATTTTCGATTTCCAGAAATAGTCTTAGACATCAAATGTATTATGTGTAAATTAGTTCATTTTCTTTTCAAAAATAGACATAGAGAATACACATAGAGAAAATGTACCATCAAGTTTTAGTGTCCGATGAGGATCGGAACTACCAACAAATTCTTTGGAGATTTAATCCTAACGAAGAAATACGCACATACAAGTTATACATCGTAACATATGGTTTAGCTCCAGCTTCTAGCCACTAAGTGCATTAAGCAAATTGCACTAGATTATTCACAAAATATTGTTGTTTCTCATACTTTACTATACGATGTATACATGGATGATTTGCTATCGCGTTCAAGCACCGATAGTGATGCAATATCACTTCTCAAGGAAATTACCAATATCTTAAAAATGCATGGTTTCCATCTACGAAAGCGAAATTCTAATTCAAATGCATTTCTTACAGAATTTCAAGAACATTGTTCAACAGATGCTAATTTAGGAAAAATTCCTAACGATAAGGAAAGCACAAAGGTCTTAGGATTATTTTGTAACTCCTCAACAGATACATTCCTTTTGAAAACCGCACCTCACCACTGACACAAAGACATATTTTGTCTTAATCTGCACGCATTTTCGATCCATTAGGATTAATTTCACCATGTACTTTTGTATTGAAAATTTTTTATCAAAAACTCTGGCTTATAAAAGGGGACTGGGACTCTCCTTTTCCACAAAGTCTTGCTGAGGATTTGTTTAAATTTCAGAAATCTTTCAATGAAGTTGAACATTTTTCCGTTTCTAGAGGTGTCACGCTTATTTCCTCCAATAGGTTTTGAATTGCCCGGCTTTTGCGACGCTTCAACACTTGCTTATGCCGCTGCAACTTACTGCAAACAAATGCATGAAAATAAAACAAATGTTTCTCTCTTAGTGTCTAAAACTAACGTGGCACCAATCAAACAAGTATCGATTCCTAAATTGGAATTATGCAGTGTTCATTTGCTTTCAAAGTTATGTCGTGCAGTCATGAACACACTCAAAAAGTACAATTTTGATGTTTACGCTTGGACGGATTATAAAGTCGTACTTGTCTGGCTATCGGCGCTTCCCCGTACATGAAAAACTTTTGTAACAAACCAAACTTCTCAAATAATTGAAGTACTTCCAACAAATTACTGGAGGCATGTCCCTTCCAAGGATAACCCTGCAGATATCGCTTTGCGTGGTATTGATCCCAAATGTCTCCCTGATTGCAACTTGTGGTGGAAAGGCCCTAGTTGGTTTCTTTTGGATTCGTCTGAGTGGCCGAAAGAGGAATCCGGTTCCGAAGAAATCAAGCATCTAATTAAAGTTGAACAAAGATATGATCCTATATTTTCATTTAGTAGTGCTACGTCAGGTGAATTATATAGTGATTTATTTGAAAAATATTCATCATTTTCTACGATTATACGTATTTTAGCATATTACTTAAGATTCATCAATAAGTGCAAAACTAATAACAAAAGTCAAATACATATAACTGATTCCTTTTCTCCACTCACTTACATGGAAACTAAAAATGCAGAATTAATCATAATTCGATGGGTTCAGAAAGATTACCTAATGAGGACCTAAAGTGGATTAAAAATCATAGACATTGTCTAAGAAAAGTCAGCTACACTCCCTTCATCTGTTTATAGATGAAAATGGTCTTTTACGGGTGGCAGGGTGTTTACAAAATTCAGAATTGTCTTTTAATCAAAAACACCCAGTGATTCTACCTGCTAAACACAAGATGAGTGAGCGCATCGTAAACGAAAAGCATGTGACTTATTTACATGCTGGTCCTTCATGATTGTCACACGTTATCAAACAATCATATTGGATCATAGGTGGAAAAAAGCTCATTAATAAGAGTGTTCACAAATGCATCAAATTTAAAGCATCCACCACATCCCAGCTTATGGGTAATCTGCCTAAGTATCGAGTAACACTCGGGAGGCCTTTCTTCAACTGCGGAGTGGACTATGCCGATCCTATTTCAATCAAATTCAATAAGGATAGTGGAGCAAAATCAACCAAGCGTTACATTGCTCTGTTTTATTTGTCTTGCTACTAAGGTGCTACACATCGAGGCAGACAGCGATTTAACCACTGATGCATTCTTAGCTGCTTTGCTTTGTTTCTGTGCTAGACGAGGAGCTCCATGTCATATTTACAGCGACAATGCAATAAACTTCATTCAGGCTAATCGAAAGCTTAACGAAATACAATGATTGTGGGCTTCACTTCCTAAGAACGATGTGGTTACTCATAATTTAACTTAAGCATCAACGGAATGGCACTTTATACCTCCAGCATCAACTCATTTCGGAGGAATTTGGGAGGCTGCAATCAAACCAATCAAATATCACTGTAAAAGAGTAATCGGTGAAACTCTACTTACTTTCGAAGAGACAACTCTATTGGCTCAGATTGAAGTCATTTTAAATTCTCATCCTTTATCTAGTGCAAACAATACTGACATTGATTGCATTAATATTTTCACTCCTTCACACTTTCTTACAGGAGACGTGATCCTATCCCCTCCCGAACAACCACTTACTAGTCCTGCCAACATACGGAATTAGTGGGATCTCCTTCAAAAGATGCGTAAGGACATCTGTAAGTCATGGACCAAAGCCTATCTATCATCCCTGCAAACCAGAAAGAAATGGAAGGACAGTCATCCAAATCTGAAAATTGGAGACATCGTCCTGCTACTAGATGAAGGTCATCTTCCACGTTCTTGGCTAATAGGACAAGTGGTTGAACTCCATCATGGTACAGACGGACTAGTTTGAGTACTCTCCCTTAAATTAAGGAGTTCCCTCTTTAAAAGAAACATTCACAAATTAACTCCTTTGCCCATAATATCAGGACTAATGCCTGATAGGGTGGGAGTATGTTCCTATCTGGAACAGAACAACTCAACATAACTCTGATTCACCTTTTGGCTTTAATCCAAAGAACAGTTAGTCGAACATCGGACTAAAAACAACGCATCTGCACGGCAGCTAGAATGTTGTCCATTTTTTCATCATATTTCTTCTATTACATCCACAAATCTTATAATATCATTTCTTTGTATATATATTGCGTATAACTACGTAATAGAAGTTTTTGTGTTTAAAAAGGAGAATTTTTCATTTGCATAATTCACATTACATTCGCAACACTTGTGTTGCACCATCTGTCAATATTCAATACCTGATTACCTAACAGTTCTTGGAGTAAGAGTTCCCATTTTTTGAGAAGCACCTGTTTCAGTCATCTGGCGTTCTCCTGAAGGTAAGACTGTGCTGTCAGGCATCTTCCTAAAGTATCCCACAGCTGTTCAATCAGATTCAAATCAGGAGAGCATGCTGGCCAATGCATTCTGTGGATATCTTCACTTTCCAAGATTTCCTCAACAGCATGAGCCCTACATGGCTATGCATGTCATGCATAAAATAACATCGTGACGAACGGCACCCCGGAAAAGACACGTGTGGGGCAGTATAACTTCTTCACAGTAATGATCTTTGGTAAGTGAACATCTGATGAAAATGTGGAGCTTTGTCCATCATAATGCCTCCCTATACAAAGACTTCAGAACCATCCCAACAATCTCTTTCCTTAACATTAGTAGCATGAAAACATTTTCCTACTTCTCTCCGTATTAAGTTCATAGAATCATTTGTCAGATTGAAGTGACTCTCATTGGTAAAGAGAACATGACTCCATTGATAAGGTGTCCAGTCACTGTGTTTTCTACAACACTGGAAATGGTTCTGCTGATGGGCTGCTGCCAATGGTACGCAGTGTTCAGGACGGTGGACAAATAGGCCACCTTTATGAAGTCATTTGGTCACAGTAAACCAGAACACCTATTGTCTAGTTGTTGTGTGGAACTGCTGAGCAATGTTGCCTGCTGCCCGGTTTCGATCTCTTTTTGCCTGCAGGCACTATATCGATCAACAGTCACCTCAGTGTTCCTTGACTGACCACAATCAACATTTCTTACAGCTGAACCTGTCATTTGGAAGGCTCTCCAAGCTCATGAAATTACACTTTTATTGATTCCAAACACTTCCTTTGATGTTTCCTTGTAGCCATACTGCATGTATAATTTCACTTTCACTAGTAGAAGAATGCCTGAAAATGCATCTTCCTTTTTATGTTGCCTTGAACCGCCCACGCTGATGCCTTGTATTTTGTGTGCAAGGAGTCAGACCTTCTGATGTGATGGTGCTGATATTTGAATATGCCTCAACTTCCTTCTACTTCCTTCTAAGTTGACTTTTTCATCGAACTGATCATACAAAGGCCTTTTTAACAATTTCATGGTTGTATATTGAAAATTAATTTGTTACCTAAGTTTTTTGCACACTAATATATTTTTAGAATCATTAAAGTACTCATAGACAGGAAAAATATCAAAGTTTGATTTACATTTACATGACTGACATATTTTATTCTTTTTATTTGTATGTCATGTGATATGCACCCTGAAGATAACACAGTTCTTTCATAGATTTTGCAGCAAGTCTAAATTTGTAAACCACTGCAATACCAAATAATCCATGAACCGCTGCAATTACTTGTGCTGTTGCAATGGTTTGTAATAGGAAATTTGTAACCATTGCAACAATAAAAGTCTTTGATATTTTTCCTGTCCACGGAGGCCTTAATGCTATCGCTATCACGAATAGCTACTTTGTACTAAGCATAAACAACAATGTAATTTTTTATAATTAACTTGTACAAAACTTCGAAGTAATCTACTGAAACAGCAAAATATTAAAAAACTCGTCCTCCATATTCAAATTTTGTCAGTACAAAGAGATATATGATTTTTTAAAAGACTGTTATAAATAAATGAAAACATGTACAAAGCTTATGAAAACATTTTAGTACAAGATGAAAAAACATACATTATACAGATTTAAATGAAGCACAATACTAAGTACACGAAAACTGAATATATTAAAAACAGCTATGAAATCAAGAAGTCTAGAACAACAAAACATCAGTGACTTAATGGCACAAGAGTATATAGAATTCAGAGGAATCATATTGTATAAAATATAACAAAAATTAGAACAAACAGACGCCCACTCAAGCCAAGCTCTTTAAAGGGGTGGGACTGATTTAATCATTTATAATGGACAAAAATAAATGAATCAGGTCTTGTAGTCTAAATGAATTATAATTAAATGTCATAAATACTGATAGACAAATTTCTTCAATTGGCCCAGTCACAAAACTAATAATTGCTATTTACTGAGTACGCTCATGTTCCTGAACTCGCCCTCGGGTGTGGTGTATTTTAATACACCTTTTTCCAAAAATTTTATTTACTAATGGCCTATGGTTTGAAGATTAACTTACTAGTAAGAACTCTTTGTAGTTGACGCCAGACACATAGATATGATCCTAGATCCTTTCAGAATACTACTGGCAGTTAAGAATTAAAGCTATCTTAGCATGAATTAAAAGCTGATGGAGGTCATATTATGATCCAAAATTTGTTTATGGAAATTATTAAATTTATTAGTACTGGTAAAACAACAGTTGGATATCAGAAATACCCTATTATTAGAGCTCACCTATATAAATTACATACTTTCACATGACAGAAAACATATAGGCACAAATGATTAGATTCAAACAAAGAAGAAGGACAATAACCCCCCCGGCCAAAAAAAAAATCAGATTTTAAATTATGTCTGAAGGGGCTTTTTTTAACATTTTGTGTGTTACCTTTATTTATTAAATATCATGTTCTTCACACTTAAACACATAAAATTCAATTAAAGAACAACATCGTAAAATAATTTTAAACTGAGCATATCTTTAGAATTTTCTATACATAGTCTCACACACTGGACATAAAAATGTTTTTTCTGTACAATGTTGCCATTGCTACTTTGAAATCATTGAGTTTGTTAATAAAAAATTTGTTAAAATTTTACAAAATATGAAATCGATAATAAAACAAATTCCAAATTTTTAAATTTGGGCTTCCAGATGCCCATATTTGCAGCAGGATTATGTCATTCAAAATTCAATGGTTCTAGGTACTATCATTTTATCACAATGCAAGAAACATACATACATTTATGCACAGTCTTTGTTATTTAATTTATTTAAACATAATACAGGGCTGCAATATTTGGTGGCAACAGTTTGAAAAGTGAACCTTAATGTTTCTGACACAAAACGCAAACAATAGTCCTTCAGGGACAAAGCCCCTTTAGACAAACAAAAAAAAAAAAAAAAAAAAAAAAAAAAAAAAAAAAAAAAAAAAAAAAAAAAAAGGGGGAAAAAAAGAAGAGGAGGAAGAAAGATGTTTCAGTTGAATATTTTAGTAAAGCCGAGTAAAAGTGAAATCAATATTTAGAAATTAAAAAATGTTAGCACCTCAAGATGAATGAATCAATCTGCTGAGTGTATCTAGTACTTCAAGAAGTTTAGTTAATCTTGCTTTGGACAGTAGGAAAGGACCACAAAGACTGCATGCAGCATTAAACACTTTTGTAAACCCTCTGTTGCCAAATACAAGGCAGATCCAAAGTAACCAGACAAATTAAAAGACCAAATAATAAAATAAAGAAGTGAAAGAATAAATACGTGTTTAGAAAAGGAGACATCTGAACAACTTAAAACCAGTTTTAACTGGTTATTTTGCTGTGTGCATATCAAAATGCGGGAGTAATTTTCATTAACTGAAAACACACTACAAAAAAATTTGTTTAGAGACAGAACAATATTATAACACTAAATTTTGTTACAAATTATATAAACCTGCTACCAGAACATAAGAGATGATTCCAACAGTATATGGTGATGCATCGCTATCAAAAACACAGGTGTATGAGCGGCACAATGAGGCATGAAAGCATTGAACAAACAAAAGATATGGCACCTTTCAACTTTAATAAATGAGGAAAATGTAGAGAAAATTCATTCTTTGGTAAAAAATGATAGATATGTAACAACTGCGTGACTTTCAGACATGCCTGGACAAAGTAACAGGGTAAACTGGGTAAACTTTTGTAAAAAATTACAATAACTTCCACATCGAAATAAATAAGAGATAAGCATTAAATAAAGAGTGAGAAAAACACCATTAGGGGTTAAAGGAAGAGTTGAATTAGAAATCCCCAGCAGACAAGAGTGGTGACAATCTTAAGTGAGCACTCACAGAGAAGCAATTAGAGTTGAAAAGGAAAGTGGTTTAACAATTGGCATGAGCTGCGTGCAAGGTTGCTATGGAAATGAGCTGGCAAGAAGAGTGGTTATGATTGGTCTTCAAGAAAGGTCAAGACATGCTTGGGATTAGCAATGAAAGTTGCAGGTTAATTTTGATTGAAAATAAGGAAAGTTTGTGTTCAATTTTCTGCCTCGAATTTTGACTTCACAGCAAAAAGAAGACAAAAAAGCTTGTTGTGAATGATGGCTACTGTGAGACAGGACAATTTTTTAGAGTGTATCATAGTGGGAGATGAGATCTGGTATCCGCAATACCCAGAAACATAAAAGACAACATGCACAGTGGAAAGAATTTTGTTCCCCATTTTAAAAGAAAAAAGCTTCCAGATTTTATATTATGCAAAGCATTTCTTTTAACATTTTGTGTGTTACCTGTATTTATTACATATCATGTTCTTTGCATGTAAAACACAAATTAAAAGACCTAAATAAACTAGTCAATTCAACAGTAATATCAAGAAATATTTTAAAACAGCTTAACTTTAGAATTTCTGATTGTCTCACACACTGGAGATAAAACTGTTTTTTTTTTTTTTTCCTGTACAGTGCTCGTTTTGAAATCTTTGAGTTTGTTAATTAATAATTCATTAAAGCTTTACAAAATATGAAACAGATAATAAAATAAATTAAAAATTCAGGCTTCCAGGTGCCCATGTTTGGGTAGAGGATTACATTATTCAAAATTTGATAGCTCTAGGTATCATTGTTTTTTCACAATGCACGAAACAAATCTATGCACAGATTCATGCACATTCTCCTTTATTTATTTTCTTTTAAAATAATACAGGGTGATAATATTTGGTGGACACGACTTGAAAAGTGATTTAGCCTTTTACAGTGATTCAATGCAAAATCCCATTTCAAGACTAATAGTCATTCTGAGCTAATGCTCTTTTAGGCTAAAAAAAAGCATAGGTGTTGAAATTAAAGAGTAAGGCGATACTAATTGCATTTTTCAATTAAAAAGGACTTATTCACCCTGAAATTTTTCCTGAAAATCAATCAATTAATCATTATTGTTAAAAACATTTTTTTTTGATTAAACAACAGGATAAGACTGGTAAGAAACTTTTGATTCTGAGCAATGGTTTTTTTTTACACAATAATGCTAGGTCCCATACAGCATTGTCTATACAACAGTATCTTGCATTCAATGGCAGAGATAATACACCCACCATATTCTCCTGACTTATCGCCAACCAATTTCTTTCCTTTTTCTGAGGCTTAGTATGGTTATAAAAGGATAGAGATTTGAAAATAACTTAAGATATTAAAACAAAATATGTGCCTTTTGTGAATGGTTAGTTTCAATGCCTATACACAGTATTTCGATGACCTGAAGAAATGTTAGATAAACTGTATAGACTCCTCTGGTAATTATTTTGAAGGAGATAAATTTAACTGAAAGTTAATAATCTTTTCCTTATTAATAAGAATTGTCTGTTACTTTATAGATGCACCTCCTACACACGGAAATTATATATTTTTAAAGAATGCCTTTTTGGAGTTGACGGCAATGAGAATTTAATTCTAAACATTTTAGGAGTCAGTTGTGTTTGTATTTTTTGTGTGTTCAGGCACACTAAAACATTTGTGTTAATTTACTAATCAAAGTGTTAATTTATTGCATTAGTTCAAGAAGACATTGAGAACATACACACATAATCGCATTTTTCCTTAAATTTTTTTTTATACCAACTGTTGAAATGTCAGTTTCAGTTCTTATACATGATAATAGCCCCCTGTTTTACAAGTTGAGGTATTTTTGAGATCAATGTTTTATATTAGAAGAAAAGATAATGTATTTAGTTTTGTGCATTTAATGGTAGAACAATGACTGTAACTGCAACTGTGTGGCAAGAAAGGAAAAGAACTTCAATATTATTACTATTTTTTAAATTATTCTGTCTAAAGCAGAAATGTAGTTTTTTGAAACTCGTGTTGATTATTGTTGAAAACTGGATAAACTGAAACTGATTATTGTGCCAGATTTGCTTTTTGATTACTTTTCTGTGAATGTAACAGTCAAGAAGTAATGTTTACTTAATTTTTTAAACGTATGCAAATTTACGATTTCTTCGATTTCATTATTCTGAATATTATTTCTTATACAAAAGTACACATTCCTATCACTGATGAAAAATGATTTTCAAAATCTATAATAAGTTTTTTTTATTAATAAATTTTGTAATATAAGTCTAAGGCAAAGAAAAATAAGTAGTTCTGAAAACTCTTATATTAGTCATTATTTTATTATTCAATAACCATTAAAATGCATAAGTATAAACACTTATGATAGAATAATAAATAGTTATTTTTACTGTGCTTGTTTATACAGTCCTATGGGTGATAAATATCAAAATAAAGATACTAAATCTATTCCAGTCAGCACTATATTGCTAATTTAGTATAAGATACTTACACTAGCTCGGGTAACCGAATTCATGAAAGGACATTTATCATACTCAATGGAATGAAAAGCAGAATAATAACGATTTGGCTCTTCTCTTTCTGTTTGTAAGAGACAGAAATCCACAGCTTCCTTCCATATAATGCCACTTGTTTCATGATAAGTATGAACTAAAAGATAGTAAATATTTGTAACTAATTATGAAATGCAAGTAAGTAATTACTATACAACTCATAACAGAATATTCTATGCAACTAAGAAATTTCAGTATTCAGTTTGGTTAAGAATAAATTATAAGGTTTAAAATCTATGACAAGACTCAAATGTATTAGTATCATAATCAGAGATAAGCCAATGAGATAAATTGCATATTTTTTTAAGATGCTTTCCTCCCACTTAAATGAGTCTACATATTCTCGCACTCATGATAAAAGTATTATATAGCGAGCAAATTTGCTATTAAATATTACAATTTACCAACATGTAATCACAACACTTGTAATTTTCAAATAGCCTACCTGGTAGTAAAAGCAATGTAAACAATGATAAATCATATGTGCCTAAAGCAAAAAATGATATAAAATAATATAATTAAATTTTGCAATCATTTCTTGCAACTGATGACTGCAATTTTATGATTCCCTGAGTAAAAAGTGTTACTTAAAAGTTAAAAATTAATTCAGCTGTTTTCTAAAGCAGGGATCTCCAAATCCTTTTGATTACATATACCTAACATGAAAATAATTATAAGTTGTAAACATATAATATAATATATCTTTGTCAGAAAAGTTCCAGGACACTTTTTTTCCCCTAATATTTCTGAGTTTTCAGTATTAAAAAGTTTAACAAATGTTGTTTTTATGTTACCTGGTATGTGTTCTTACTTGACATGACCTTGGCCATGTTTCCATACAAACTTACTAGGTGGTAGGGCTGTGCTTAGCAACAAACTGTTCAGATTGTTGTCGCATTTGTTAAGGTAACACAATGGATGTTGGCTGTGAGGAAACTAGCGAAACATGATTAAGCAAGCATATGCAGGCGAGGCACTTTCAAGAAGTCGTGTTTTCGAGTGGCACAAAAGGTTTTATGAAGGCAGAGATTCAGTGCAAGACGATCCCATCTATAGCACATACTGATGTAGACGTGCAGTGTGTAAGGTAGTTACGACAAGAAGACTGTCATGTAACTGTATGTATGATATCAGAAGAACTGAATTTGAATCGTGATGTGTGTCATAAGATTTTACACAAAGATTTAGGGAAATGGAGACTTAACTTAAGAATTGTCCCTCTTTCACTAACAGATGAACAGAAAGAGGAAATATGAAGAATTTCTGCTGAACTTTTGGATAGAGCCAGAAGTGACACCACATTTGTGCTTAAGATTATTGCGATTTTTTTTCCTGTTTCTGTGAGTGAAAAGTTGAAAGGAAAGCTTCATCAAGATTATTTCATATATACAATGAGCTGTGGCAAATGAGATTGCAAGCATCGCAGTTGAAGATTTCTCTGCTTGCTTTCAAGACTTTCAGAAACATTGGCAGTTGTATATTGATAGCCAAGGGATAGTGTATATAGCTAGCCTATTTTGACAGCAGCTGGGATCATTACTTGTTATATGTAATTTTCTATTTTCTACCCCATTTGTCCATTTGACATGACATTTGTCCTGTCCTGTCATTTTCTGACAAAGGATGTATAATAGAATATAATATAAAACAACAATGTAATATAATATAATGCAATATAACATAACATAATATAATGTAATACACATTTAAAGTTCAGTTATGATGATCTTCCCAAAAGCTAGTGAAACCAGACACATACTTGCCAACCTACGGCAGTCAAAAATCAGGATATTTTTTTAAGAATTCGGGAGAACTTTCTCAATAACAAAAAGATTTTTTAAATAATAAAAATATATAGAAAGAAAATATATTTTTAATAATGAATTAAATTTAAATGGTCCAAATTAATATCTGAAAGTTCAGTTATTATTTCTTAAATGCAAATAATGCAAAACTACTTACACGTAGAAAAAAGAAAGCAGTTTTATTACTTGTACCTTCTAATAATAGAAAAATACTCTAATCAGTTTACGTAATCATTAAATACTTATTAACCAGATCACTAATCATTGATTGCAAAACATGAATTAATGTAATTTTGCTAAGAACATCATATGATGCCAAAATAGAATGCAGAAAAAAGCAAAAAGCTTTGTCAAGGTCCGAAGACAAAGATATAAATATTTGTTTTTCATAAGATAAAATTACAATAATCGGAAAATGCGCCCCTTGTCAAGCGATTTTTTTTTTAATTTTGGGAGAGCCTTATGCTTATATTTTGTGGACATGCATTTCGGATTCTCATACACAAAGCAGAAACCCGTCAAATCTCAGTGATGAAATGACTTCGGTTTATTTAATATGCATTTTGAGGGGGGGAGACACGCTTTCAGAGGACAAAAAATCAGTTTATTGGGGGAAGGGGCAAAAAGCGAAGTATTAAGTCAAGCTACATAAAAATCGTGAGAAATTTTAAAAATAAGAGAAAATCGGGAGAAATATGCTAAAAATCAGGTTGGCGGGAGTGTGATCAGAAATCGGGAGTCTCCCGCCTAAATCGCGAGAATTGGCAACTCTGCAGACACATGACAGAACCTCATACTCCTGTGATACATAGTCATTAATTTGCAGGAGATCATGAACCTATTTTCTTGCCATACTCTAAAGTATCACTTCACATAACCCAGGGGTTATACATACTATACTTTGGAGATCAGTAGTCTAAAGTAAAATCATATATGACTTCATGAACATTCATGATCTTTTTTAGAATTATTGATTTGAATACTTTTTGCTTTATTTCAATTAAACAAGAATATTAAAAAACTTAAATGAACCATTTTTTATTTTATGCTGATGATAAATTACTTTATTGCTTAGCAAGAACTTTCATTAGAGTCATTCATGAAGAGGGGGGGGGAAGTTCAATTCATAAAGTTACAAAAAAGCTTACTCAAATCTAACAATTCTTAGTAGTTTCATAAAAATACTAATTAACTGAAATTGTCACCACTATTGATATAAAATTTTTTACTTACTTAATTTCTGAGAATCTGATATTTTTTCAATGATGTCTACAGACTAAAAAAATAAAAAATGTATACAGATTTAGCATAATTTTCATATTTTTAAATAAGATTACAAAAACAACGGCAGTGACTATATAGCAAATACTAAATTATCTAAGCATTTACTTATGAATCATATTAAAAGTGTTTCAAACAATAAATATACATTAAATTTTAAATAAAAAGTAATTCATTTCATATTTAAGAAAACATATGTATATTAAATGCAATAGTCACCTTCACAGTTTTATCACAAATAAAGCGGAACCTAGGATTTTTCACAAATTTCCAAACATCCTTAGGCTTGACTGGTATAATTAGCTGGCACATGAAACTGAAGAAAAGACATGTATAATATGTAGTACAATTATTCCAAAAAAAAAAAAAAAAAAAACTATTTGCTGAAGTAGTTTAATTTTTTGAAAGCTTATTAACGAAATAAAAATGATTTAATTTATAAATAAAGCATTTTAAAATTTACAGCAAGCAATATAGTAGAATTAGTCGCAAATTATGAAAAAAAAAAAAAGATTAACAGATAAGACAAACTCTTATATGATGGAATGAGAAATTATTTCCTTTATAAAGCATTTTCTTTTTCGCACATGTAAGACGTCATGGTGTAATTGGTAGCACATGTGGCTAGCACTGGAAGGTCTGGGGATCCAATCTGATGAAAGTACTGCTAATTTTTCATGTTTCCTGCTTAAAACCTAGTACACCCTATAAGAGACACCCAAACTCAAATATGGTGGATAATAATTTTTCACCATCTGGATATAGCAACTGGGTCTTTAGCAAAGTTGCTTTTCAAGTGAGGGAGAATATAATGAACTTTCTCCTTCTTCACTGCATGTCTTTATAATATAACTGGTAGCACACTCTGCAAGCACTGGAAGGACCACAGTTCTAATCCTGCAAAGGGCACTGTTGATTTTTTGTGTAGACTCTATGTATTTATTGAATCCCATATAGTGAGATACTGTAATATTCATCCATTTCAGTTAGTCATGATAAGCATCATATAATGCAATGTAATGATATAATATAATGTAATTATATTAAAAGTGTTTCAAACAATAAATACACATTAAATTTTAAACAAAAAAATTATTCACTTCATATTTAAGAAAACATATATCTAAAGTAATGTACTATGTAAGTTATGTATTAATGTCATATGTAAAGTTATGCAGCAAACACAAGGGAAGATGCAACCCACAGAACTAACCTTTCCTTTTACTAACTAATCTAATTTAGTTTCAAAGCACTGTGTCTGGGTGAAGACTACTGACTTTTCCATAACTTTTGATAGAGTCTAAATTTTAATTTAATGTTTAATGTTAAATATTTATACCACAAAATTGATATTTTCTTATAGCCCATCCCTTTTTACTTTCTGGCAAGCCTAACTTCACTACTAGTACAATAAACTTGTTTTTGAGGATTCTTCAATCTTCTGTTTTGCTTCTTGCTTACGCCAATACGTCATCAATTTGGGAATTCATTTTTAAGTGCACTGTATAGTTTGACTATTTCTACAATTCTATGGTTTTTACAAGAAATGGCAAACATCTTTTCCATGCTCCCCATTTAAATTTGAAATACTGAACCATTTTTCATTTAGGTTCCAAGATTTTAGTCGATATTGTTTTGTTTAAAAAATTCCAGTAAGTTTTTCCTATTGTTTTATTTTTATTTTAATTTTTGGGGATGTTTCCAGCCATTTTACATATTCAAAGAACAGATTTATAAGTTTTTGATATTTTTCGACTACATAATGGTTTTTGAGGACTCTTAATCCAAATGGAAAAATTTGTTATGCAAAAATTTTATAAATTTAAATTTTATGGTTAAAAGGATCATTGAATGCTTTTTATACACAGATATGACGAAAACTAGATTTTTATTTTGCATTCTTTTTTTAAATTTGCTTGATTTGTTTTGTAATTTGTTGTCGAGATTTGAATTCGTTTCGAGGTAATTGCTTGACTCTTTCAGAAAAGGTGTAAAAATACTTTTGTATAGAAATTCATTTTGTATTTTCATTTTATCTTAACATTAGTTTTGCTCAAAAATTCAAGTGGAATGAAACGTCAGTTCAGTACTCCTTAATTGTTCAGGTTTTAATGTTTTAAATTATTACTCCTAGACAAGTTGATCTGAAACATTAAAATATGAGTAATTAAACTACCTTTTCATATTTAAGGTTTTTAAAATATTAAAAAAAATTTTCTTACCTTTCAATTTGCATATTACTTAATTCTAAAATTTAATGGTTTCTCTATTTTTTAAATTCAATTTAAAGAATTTTTCCAGGATGATATAATTTTTTTCTTCTACTTATATACACAGTAGAAAGTCCGAGATCCAGACTTGTTGAGATTTTAACAATTCCGTATTTTATATCACCAATTTAAATCTAGTAAGATGACAAGTAGAAATTCAAAATATGAAATAATGAAGCATTTATGACCTTAAAAAATCAAAATTTACACTCGCCCCAAAAAGGGCAAGGAGGAGCACTCAATATTTATTTGTTTGCTTTATTAAAACGTAAGTCTTCAAGTGTGTGTACGTAAGCGTTCAACGTAAGTCCTTTAAGTTGCTTCGTTTTTTTGGGCTAATACTTTCTCTTTAATTTTTTAGACAGACATAATTTCTTGTTCAGTTTCAAAGTTCTGTTGTTCAAATCCCGCAATTGCTATGTAAAGAATTTAAGCTAAATTATCAATCAATATTTTTTCATTCTCAACAACCTCTTTGTCATTTTTTTCACTACTAGTAATGATATTTTTGTAGTTTAGAACCATATTATAGATTTTGCCAGGTGTTAGTTAATTGATGACTGAGCATTTTCATTACAACAGAAAACTTCTGTTATATCTTTATTTATTACCACTGCTCCAAAATTCCATTAATTAGAAAATTTGCCTTTCGTTTATGATATCTGAAAACTTTCATATTCATGGCTATCATCATCATCACCATGAAGATGATAGTTGGCCATAAATTATGCCAACTATTTTTTTAAAATATCTGCAGATGCATGCTCTCATGACCTTGCAATGCTCCACGCAGAAGATGAAATATTTTAAAAGTTTTTGAATAGTCTTATTACTGTTGAGAAAATGTAGCGCATATTTTAAAACTGCTACTTTACATTTTTATTTTAGCATATGCATTACACACTTAAATTTTCTAAGATTGCTGCAATAATATTAGTCTGCAAAAAATAATAAGTTGGATTAAATTAGAAAGTTAAGGAACAGTGCAATTTGCTATATTAACTGAACTTAAATTCTTTGCAGTAAGTACTATTTCACTTTTTTTAGCACAAGTTAATGGCAATGTATCATGAGATATCAACTGAAGACATGTTCTGCTAAATTTTGTTTTGCTTGTATTGTGCACTGAGAAAGTTAAGTCTGTATTATAACAACTTAGTTATTTATTACACACATATCTATTGCCTGAATATTTTTAAGGCTTATCTGAGTCAATAATAAGTAAATTCTCACATATACTTAAGGCATAACAAATTAATTATAAACAAATAAATTATTCTTAATTCAAGCAGCACTAAATATAACCTGTTGGCCTATAAATATCATTTGCAAAATCTACTTTTTGCATATCGAAAGAGATTTGTTAAATTTCTCCTCATCAACTCAATATTTCATAATTTGCAAATTACAACTGTCATTTGATACGGATAATGCTTCATACACAGGCACCCCGATGTTGGCACCATTCTTACTCATATATAATCTACACTTTGTCGTGCAGTTACTGAAGTCTGTAATAGTTGCCAAGTGTAATGTCATCACAAATGATTTTTTGTAATCAATTACTAATATTTAAAAAAAAATTGTGCTAGATACTTTTGTATGAGTCCTTTCTCAAGCTACCGAGAGCTAAGTCATGTGGGGATGTAAACAAAAAATAATTTGCCATGTTGGCATAGATATAAATTATTTAACAGGTGCAAAATCAGCCATGAACTTTGGTAGAATGCTTCAGGTTGAGATGTATACCAAGCAAAAAATGAGCTACATTGATCAAACAGATTTATACACAAGTAAATAATTTTGCTTCTTCAACTTAAGGTTTGTTGTTTCGTACCGACATAAAATTAAGAATTAGGATCCTCCACATGTTTTATAATGAAAAAATGTTTACCACACATGCGTGAAACTTTATGTATATGCTAAAGCAAGATGCTGCTCTTGAAATTTAATTCATTTTCTATTTCGCAAAAATTTTCTTTAAAAAAAAAAATCATGACCAGGAGGTCTGCATTTCAGACTTTGTATTATGCTAGTTTATTTTACAATTTACTTCCATAAAATAAATAGAAACTACTACAAAAATTTAAAATCAATTAAGGCACAAGCATGTAAATGCTTCTAAGTTTCATATGGTAGCCATGGTGATGACAAGAATGCAAAGAGAAATTATATTTGCATATAATTAATTACATATATATTTTACTACAGTAAATTTCTGAGTTATCTGTTATTGCTAGGTGAGCTGGGCTGTACCTGTAGAATACCTGTTGATATTTATTTGCTTACTGTCACTGGGTATTTCATCTGAATCAATTCAGTAAATTAAACATTGTAATTAAAAAATCTCTCACAGTTTTTAGACATTTTTCATTATGTTTCACACAATATTACAAACTTAAAATAATAAAAAACATCCCATGCAAATACCTCTAATTATGCTGAAATCACACTCAAAGAGGAAGGAGTAACACTGGCATTTAAAGGAAAAAAAAATTATAGCACTTTTTTTTACACAGAACACTACTTCCAGGATTCTATTACGAATCTAAGCATTAAGCCATAAAAATCTTATGATGATTGTAATAAATTATTAGCATTTAATACACTAAGCAACAACAACAACAACAAAAAAAAAAAAAAAAAAAAAAAAAAAAAAAAAAAAACCTGTACCCATGTTATGCATTTTGCTTTTAATTCTTCTAAATTCTGAAATGGCAATTTGATTACAAATCAACAGTAATAAAACTGCTATTGCTTTCCTCTTAATGTACAAATCCATAAATCAAAATTTAGTACTGTACTGTAAGAATGCAACATAATATATTTAGATATGTAAAATAAGTGTTAATTTACGGCCAGAAGGCTTCTGGTCAACAATAGACAAAATAAGTATTAATTTACGGCCAGAAGGCTTCTGGTCAACAATAGACTATTAATATTCAAGTTTATGAAATGGTACAAATTATATCCTAATTTGAATTGCACAGCCCTTATGTAATACAAGGGTCAGATACGCCTATATTAGTAAAATTACAAATAGGCTAGGTAGTCATCTGACTTATGACTACCTAGCGTATTTGACTTATATCTGACAGTTGTATTAAATTCTATAATTACGGTTTCAATATAGACTATTTTCAACAACACATTTAGAAAAATTTATTTTTACCACTCAGCTAGTATTTTAACCTTATTAAATTTCAGACAGCATTTAAATTAATAGAGGATAAAATAAATTTCCCATTTTTAGTCCAAAGGGGTTTTGTCCCTGAAGAACTATTGCTTTCATTTTGGAATTTTGTGTTGATTCACTATAAATGTCCGATTCACTTTTCAAACTGTTGCCACCAAACATTATCACCCTGTATTATATTTAAAGAAATTAAATAATGAAGAATATGTACATATCTGTATGTATGTTTCTCACATTGTGATAACACAACAATATTTAAAGCCATCCAATTTCTAATAACATATGTTTCCACTCGAATATGGGCATCTGGAAGCCCAAATTTGGAATTTGTTTTATTATTTATTTCATATCTTGTAAAACTTTAACGAATTTTTTATTAACAAATTCAACGATTTAAAAGCGAGCAATGGCAACACTCTACGGGGAAAGCGAGGGAGGAATTTTTATTTCCAGCATGCGGAACTGTGTATCGGAAATTCTAAAGATACGCTCATTTAAAAATTATTTTGCGATTTTGCTGTTGAACTGACCTTTATGGTTTAAGTGAGAAGAACATTATAGTTAATAAATAAAGGTAACGCACAAAACGTTAAAAAAAAAGCCCCTTTGGATGTAATTTAAAATCTGAAACATTTCAGATTTTTTTTTTTTTTTTTTTTTGTTTTCCATCAGCTCTTTAAGGATTCGAACCCGTGCCCACTGGTGTGGCAAACAGCATCATTAACCACTATAGCATCTGGGCAGCTTATATACATGAGATGGGAGGGAAGCACACACAAACAACCAAGCCTTATGCAGGATTCAAACTTACACCCTGGAATTTGAACTACCAGTGAGAGTGACTGCTGGAATACATGAAACTCTCTAATTTATGCTATTCATTAGACCATCCAGAATGACTGTCTAAATCACTCTAGATGCTCTAAAGTAGAAAGCAGAAACAATGTTAAAGCAGTTCTACTTTACACCAACCATTAACCTAAAAGGGTCTATTAGTCTTAAAATGGGATTTTGCATCATCCACTCTAAACAGCAAATCACTTTTCAAACTGTGCTATCACACTGTATTATCTTTAATCTGCCTGCACGTATGTATGTTCCTCGCACTGTGGAGAAATGACAATATCTCCACAGTGCGAGCCATTGAATTTTGAATAATGCTGTCCTCCACCCAAACATGTGCATCTGAAAGTCTGAATTTTATATTTCATATTTTGTACAACTTAAGGAATGTCATATTTAATAAGTAAAGTTAACACACAAAGCATTAATAATAAAAAGATAGACACAAAAAAAGTTTTGTAAATATGATGAACTGAGAGATAGAAAAACACATGCCAAAACTTAACACTGGATTGGAAATTCTTAACATTTGCTGCTTTTTTAAAATTTTTGTAATTTTACTGTTGAATCGTATATGGTGTAAGTGTGAAGAAAATCGTGCTTAATAATAAAGCTAGCAGGAGCAAGTGCACCAGCAGACTGTGAGCTTAGGAAGAGCTTATAAAAAAACCTTAACAAATCCTTTCAGGTGATTGTTAAAATCTGAACACTTTCAGACTTTAGACTTTTTTTTTTCTTCTTCCTAGAAATTCAGTTACAGATGTTGACATGTAACCCAGAGTTTGGTCCTCGAAGTTCAACTTCTTTCATATTATGTGGACAAAGAAGAAGGATCTGTTTTTTAAATATGGGAAACAAAACATTCTTTTGAGAATAATTAGAGTTCCTTTTTAAGTTTCTGTTGACTTTTTTTAAAAACCTTTTGCTATCAGAAAACCCAGCTATAAGAAATTCTTCATAGAAAGTGATAATTAGATTCCCAAAACCAAGTTTTCAGGACTTTTTCCCCTCTTTCATGTTAGTAAACTAATTGCTTTCCATTGCAGTCATTCAAATACAATTATATTTAATCTACAGTTTCAATAAATTTCCATTTTTCATGTGATAAATGATTTTCATCAAGAATTCTATATCTGGTTTTAGGCTCTGTCATATTTCAGAAGAAGACAATAAATACTATATATACATATATTGATATATATATATATATCAGTAAAGAGAAAAAGTAAGAAATTTAGAACTAGTTTTTCACAAAGACAAAAATTGAAATTCATAATTAATAAATTTCTTAAGCTTAAATGCTTGTTTATTATTTAATTCTTTGTAAGGCAAACATTTTAACAGCTGATGATATTGCTCAATAAACATGTGAATCCTATTTTAATAGCCCAGATTTAATTATTGAAATAGTCTTTGAAGTATGTACCATTTTTAGATAAACATATGACAATCTATTTTATATATGAAGTAGTGACTGTCAGTTTTTTCCTTTGTTATGAATGACATTGCTCATTTTGTCCTTAGCTCACTGGATGCCAAGATTCTTATATAATTTTACTTTAGAGGGGAAGGAAACATTTTTCTTTTGAAAATATAAGAACATAGACTTAAGGACAGCAAAATAATTTTTACACTTTATTTTCTGTAAAAACTTTTATCATATTTTGCCTTAAAAATGATTTGCGTGAAATATAACCTAATCATATCTTTGAATGCTTCAAGCAGAATTTAGTAAGTATTTCTAAATAATTCATAATGCAGAAAAAATATATATAGTACAAAGTCCGAGATCTGGACGTTCAATATCCGGAATGATCTAAAATCCGGACCTCAAAACCGCCAACAACCTTTTTTTTTGGGCGGGGGGGGGGGGGGGT